>NDGN011393104.1:0-14752 GCA_002564285.1 Tympanoctomys barrerae
AAAAAAAAAATCAATTTGTAGGGAAGCCAATGAAAAAATGAGAAAGAAATGCTATTTATCAATGTTTATTTTTACTTCAAAATAAGTAAATGAAATGGATGGTTATATAGTTCCTCATAGAAATATTATGTGTGACGGTGAGTTCACTCCATTCTTCCTGTGAAGTGCTCAGTTAAAATGGGGACACCAGCTATTTAAAATTTCAATGGACACGTAAAAATGTTCCCAAAGGGAAAATTTTTGGATCCTGTACTGACATTGCATATTGTAATCAATGACCTTGATTTTACAAATCAGGCTCCTTTTGAAACAGATTTTAATTCTAAATACTTCTTAATTTGATCTGTCAGAAATCGCCAGACATTCATACTGAAGAAATTTCATTTGGCTCTTGGTGCCCATGACATTAAATGCCAAATGACCAGTTTGATCTGCACAATGTGGGCCGCTGTCGCGTGGATACTTGTAGTGTCATGTGACTTTGCTGCCCTCCTGTGGCTGCTCCTTGGGGCACCTAGATTGTGGATTCTGCCTGTGGGTTCCAGGGCCCTTTAGCTAGATCACCACACTCTATCAGCTGTTCTTGGCCATATGTGTGCTGTGCAACTCTCATCAGTGGCCTGGATGAGGGAATGTTCTACAAAGAAGTTCTAATCATTTCTCCTGCCATTTGGCTCATGAACCCAGATGCAATGTGACAATGACATAGGGGTTTTCCAAATCAATGATATATTTTTCCCTTTGATTTCTCCAGTTTTCACTTCTTTTTAAGATAAGAACTTTTTGATGTTCTGCTGCAGACAGTGGTCATTCCCATGTCTTGCAGCATGGGAAAAGCTACAAGGATTTGAGGCTGGGAGGTCCATGGGCTGTAGTTACTGTAATGAATACTCACTCAGCAGTGCCATATGGCATGAAGGCAGCCATAGATATTATGAAAATGAATGATCATGATGTGATCCAATAAAACTTTATTCATAAACAGTATTTACAAAGATAGCTGAGAAGTGTGGACCCTGGTTTCCCCCTCAGATTGTTACCTGTCTACTTCTACTCTGTAGTTATTTCCTATTATATCCATGTTGATATATTATCTTGATAAAGTGATACTAATTTGAATAATTTACTAATGTCCATTAGCAGTAACCTAACATAGACACTGCTTGGTCCAAATCTTTTGCTCCATTGTTATATTTTCTAAGTAGTTATGTGAGTTGCATAGAAGACTTCTTTGGTTAGCTAGTGACCATCCAATACAATCCATGTTTATCCATCAATGTTCAGGAAATCTCTTCTTAAAAATGGCATATCCTCACTACTCAAAAACCCAAATTTCCTTTTCTTAAAAAAATTTAAACACTCAATAACCCACATTCAGGGCCTACTAAATCATGTTGGTTTGTTTCTCAATATCCTTCCAATCTCTAGTGTCTCTCCTAGGTAGGTTCTAAACTATTGAAAACATCTGTAAGTGCATTTTCCTGTTCTGCTTCTAGCCTTACACTTCTATACCATCATGTAAGTTATTGTCAAATGATGTTTCTGTAACACAGACCTGACTTTATCTCTCCCTTGACCCAGTAACTTATGGATAAGTGTGTCTAAGCTTCTCATCATTGTACCAAAACCTTCATGATTATGGCTTTTCTTCTCTGCTAAATCTCACCTCTTGGCACCATATAAATGTAGTGGCATCTGCTCTGTCAGTAGCAAGCTCTCGCATACTCTATCTTCACCAGGTCTTATATGAAGCCCTACTTCATACCACCTTTTTGGAAGACTCTTTTTCCTCGTCATCTTTTCTCACTAATTTTCTCTTTTTGCCTTTCATCCATCCATCCATCCCTCATTCATCATTATTTACCAAAGAGTCTGCTGAGCACCTTCCCTTTCTGTAGGTGGAAAGCGTCTCCTGATTCCCGTTCTTTCACTCCTGTCAAAGTCACTCCTAGTTAGTGGCCTGAGCATACCCTCCAGTGCTCTCAGTATTGTTCCTACCTTACAGTAACTTTTTTCTCTATCTGTGTCCATCCATTGTACTCTAAACTTCTGAAAGTCAGGAGTGGCACTTTAGTAATCTTTACATTCCTAGAACTGTGCATTTTACATTGCAGGCAATCTGTGAAAACAAAATGCATACATGAGCACATGAAGCAGTGAGCAGATGAATGGATACATTTCTTACTCCCTGATGAGCAGAACAAGCTATCCTGGATTTAACTACTATGTTACGAGGTCCACTGATGGGTGAGTGTGAGAAAAGAGGTATGATAACAATATACAGACTCTTCTCCACTGAGTTAGCTTGCAGGGAACTATTTCTCAGCTCATTCAGAATTAAAAAAAAAAAAATAGACACAAAGGATACTTTAGACTCCAGTGAGGTAACAATTACCCTACCAGTGGTGCAGTAAATAGGGACCTTGACATTAAGCATGATGCTGCATTTCTGCAAACCCATTTGGGAAGCTCTAAAAGCAGGAGATCCGAAGACCAGGCAGCCTGCTAGATGGAACAAGCCCAGCCTGGAGGTCAGCCACGGGGCATTGGCTATAATAACAAAGCAGTCACATCCTCACCCAAGGACAAATGCAGCTTTAATTTTACAGCGCAGAAGCACTTACAGTCCCCCCTTCCAAAAAGTCTTTAAAAATGCTGATCTGGAAGGCGAAGCAACCCACAGGAGACTCATTCTCAGTATGGCAAAAGTTCTGAAACCCAGACTGCAAAATCTTAGGAAGCATCTGGGTTCCTAATTAAAACAAATTGTTAATAGATTTAGCAGTTCAAATTTATGTTTTTCAATTAAAAATACTCTCACAGTTGGTGTATCTGAACACGAGAGCATGCTTTGGGGTGTGCTCTTAAAATTTCTTCTTTCTTTCTTTTTTTCTTTAATGCATTTGGTTGTTTCAGGGTCTCACTACTCAGCTTGGACTCACAGTGTTGCTCCTGTTTTCAGCCTCACCAGCGCTGGGATTACAGGCAAATGCCACTATGCCCGGACTCTGTGGCCAGCTCAGCCCACCCTGGGAGCAGGGCTGGTGCAGCATGTGGTGCCAGGGATTGAACCGTGGTCCCTGAACTTGCTGAAGCTTGCTGAAGCAGGCACTTTAGTCCACTGAGCTCTTACTGGCCCTGGGGTGTGCTGTTGAGTGTTTGTGAATGTGTGGGTGTGTATGTGTGTGCACAAACATGCCTACACTCTGGACTTCTAAACTACAGAATTTAAGATATGATTTTCGAAAAACTGGAACAAAAGATAGATACAAAGCTTAACTGAGTGAATTGTTTGTTGTATTCATGACTTTGTAGAGTCTCTACACATGTTTGAAGAAGTTATTACCTTAATGGAAAAATAGGATTTTGCTAATTCCTGTTCTTTAAAGAGATATCTGCAGCTGCTTTGAGACATCAGCTACCTTCTTGGAATGTATGAAACTAGAATTAAGTTTAGTGAAGATATTCTGAAGGGCACAGTTTCACCTCAAGTCTGTCCAGTGAGTCTACAGAAAACACCCTGATTTCAGTGCCCATTTTGTGCGCCAGTAGATAGGACGTCGTGTCGGTGGGTGATCAAACCCAACGTTATCAATGAGGCAGACATCCTTTCCTTGACCACAGGTCATCAGAAACTGTACTAAGCAATAATTTATAGTGCCCATAAGCAAAGCAATTAACTCTCTTTACCCCTAGAGGATGAGTGCATTTGTCTTGATTCCTCTCAGTAATTGTTCTACCTACATTACCTTTTGCTCATGGGTACCAAGTGCGTATGGGAGAACACACTTGAGGAATCACTGAGATGCTTTTCCCACTCCTGAGGTCCTATAAATGATATTTCTACCATGACCATCTATTTGTCCTGAACTAACACGAATGATTCCAGGCAAGAGCCTGATTGAAAATTCCTGTTTGCCTATAGTATGAAAGAGACTGATAGTTTAACATCAGGAAGAAAGCAATATAAATTTGGAGTAGAATCCTGAGCTACATGATTACAGACAGAAAAGGTCAATGATCTAGAATCTTGGTGCTCTAGGTTTTATATTCTAAAACCTTATAAAATAAATAATTTATGCACATAAAAAATTAACGGGTTGTCAATACGTTTCAAGATAACTTTAGAAAGCACTATTAAATTTTGGGATTATCTATGCACAACCACAATAATTGGGGGCTTTAAAATGCCAATAAAAAGATGTAGGAATTATTTTGAGTATATATTCTTCCTTCTCTTTTTATCTTACACATGTGTTCTTTTTCTTTGGAGAGAGGGGATTGGGAATCGAACTCAGGACCTTCTACTTGCCAGATAGGTGCTGTGCCACTGACTGTATCACTGGTCCTCCTACTCTTTTTATTTATTTATTTATTTATTTATTTATTTTGGCCATCATCTCCTGTGACATTCCCATTCTTTCCAGTTTGCCTTTAAATTTCCTAACAAGCTTCTGCTTCAGACTCCAGATTAGTGGTGGAAAGGTAGACCTTGTCCTACAAGGTGAGCCCACAGCTGGGCCTCTGTGTCACTGTGAACCTCTTGTGGCAACATGCCAAGTGCCATGTGCCCAGCTGAGCTTTCCTCTGCTTCTCTAATGTTCCATGATCCCTAATAAAAGTCATGATCCAGTATTGTGTAGGACTTCTATCTGAACTGCTATCCTGGAAGCTACCTTGAGGAAAAGGACGAGATACCTCTCTGAAGAAATCCTGCATATGTGTTAGAGGAGGGTCCTTGTTTAAAGACTGTCTTCATTTATGGCACAGCTCCTGATTTTCCTTTCATTTCTCATCTGTGCTAGTGGTTCTCAGTTCCCATTTCTACCTTTCCAACTCGTAGCTTTCTTTTCTTAGCTCAAGATTACCAATCTTCAATCTGTAAGGTAAAAGAGGAAGAAAAACAAAAACACCTAGATCTGGCTTAACTTTTCTGTTATAGTTCCACAGAGTTCCACTCCATCGCAGCAGCTAATTCATCCAGCTTTCTCTGGCCCCTGGATGAGAATACATATAGGAGAACCAGTCTATATCACTATTACCCAGTGTCTCCTGATGGTAACACAAGGGCACAAGCTAAGCAAGATTTTGCTGGAAGAAAACCATCTTTTGGGGTATCAAAAAATAATTTGAGTAGATTCATAGTAGTATGGTAGGGAAACATAAGTCTCCCTACCTGAACATCATCATTAGCTCAGCTAAACCAACCACTTCTTTTTGCAAGTAAAGAATTATAATCCAAGATGTGGAGCGGTGAGTTCAGATACCTGCTGTGGGCTTTTTTAGAAATGGTTCTGGTTGCACCAGTATGCTTCTCTAAATAGAGCACCAAGCTGCCCTCTTCCATGAGGGTGGATGGTGGCAGCCAAGTAGGGTTCACCTCACTGAATCCAGGAGTAGAACTGGTAGCCTAACAGTGACAACAAACTTATTGACACATGTGTTGTTGTGTTTTTCTCTTAAGACAAAAGATATTGATGTATATGGTGTTCTTTTTAAACTAAGGCCCTAGCATGAAGGTTTAATTGTAGTTTTGTCAGTTTATCATAAATAAGAGGGTTTGGGGTTGCAGCTTGGGCACTTGGTCTCTCAAAGGTTCACCATCCCCTAATCTCTGAAGGAAGTTCCTCAATATTCCCCACATAGTCCAGAGCCCACCCTTCTCAGCAATGGTTTCAGAGTACATTCAGATTCCTATTTCCACTTACACCACCAAGAATGAACAACAGCGCAACAGACCTTTAAACAAGAGATCTGTAAGGCTTTCCAACCTGCTTTATTACCATTTTCTCATGAACTCTCAAAATACTACTGATGCATCATCCTGAAAATAATGATTAACAAACCCAGGTCAGTAGTGATAACAGACATTTGAAGGTAACAGATTTCCCATTTGTCTTGTAGCTTTAATATTAATTGAAACTTAATATTTCAGTAAGGACATCATTTAACATTTTGTAAGACTTTCTGCTTCTCTTCTTTGTGTTGTTTGTAGAGAATGCCAGGGTCATGTATTGTGTTACAAAAGAGGATACTAAGTCACAGAGACTTTAGGTTGTCCATGTAAGCATTTTGCCTCCCTGGCTCCCTGCCCTGGGCTCAGAACGGAGCTGTTAAAATGCAGGAACTTCTTCCCCAAAATATCTGGATCCATCTTTCTAAGGGCAAAGTCTAGGTGCATGCAAGGCATTTATGGCTGAGGTCTTACTACCCTTTCCCTGACCAGGTCTTGTCATGAGATCTTCAGGGCAGGCACCAAGCAGCAATGGCACTGGTCTTTATTTCTGTAAGAGAAATGAAGCTTTGTGCTTGTGCTGTTACATGGATTGGAGAGAGGCACATCAGCCCAGTATAAAGATTCCAGTGCATTCCCATGTATTTTTGCTTGTATCTCAATAATGGATCAGAAGGAAGTCTGATCATTTAGAAATGTGCCCTCGAGTTAGACCTAGATTCAAATTCCAGATCAACTACTAAGGATGTCCCTATATACCACACAATTTACAGAATCTCTCTGAGCTCCCATTTTTTGACCAGTTCCATAGCAATTTTCTATCTTAAGGTGAATGTTGTGTGGATTAAAGAAAATAAATGTGAAGTGCCTGCCGTTTCATGGAGGTGCGTGTGTGCTCCTCAAATAGAGGTGGTCAACATTATTAACACCTCAAATTATGGTGGAGTAGTTGCTCAGTAGACAAGACCACCGATCCTTCTTGCAAAACCACTTGGTACTAAGCCTGTTTAACTCATTGCTCCAGAGGGAGGTTGGGGATCATCTGCTTGAAATGAACAGATTCAATTACTCTCTGATGTAGTGGTTTCAATGACTTCCTATGCAGCCTAGAGGTGTGTAGTGAAGGCGTGAGGGCCATGCATACTTGAGGAAATGGTTGAGGGTTGTGTGGGCTAAGCAAGGGTTTGCTAATTCCACGGGACTCATTTTAACAACTCTGTTGGCCCTTTGAAAATGAAAGCAAATCACAACACTGTCCTGAAAGTGAAGAGGAAGGAAAGGAGGGAGTCCTCTGAGAGTCTTTGCTGGCAATGGAGGTCATGTGACCGTGACACATAACTTTTACTGAGTTGACTATATCTCACTTCCTGTAAGTGCCTGTCCCTGGTGCTCACTTTCAAGGACTTGGTCAATCTCCTTTTGTAAATAGAACAATGCTTTATATTTCTCTATTACTTTGGAGTGACTATATCAATAATGCAGGAAACGCATCTGTCCAGCACAATGAGATTATTTTTCTGATTTCGGTTGACAGTTATGGTAATAGTTTGGCAAACAATCTACTCCACCATCAATGACCACAGATTACAGCTGTTTTTTAAAAAATCTTAGCCGCTTCTAGAAACTTGGAAGATGGATTGCAAATTGAGAGGGAGATGGAAAGACATGCCATAAGCTTTTAGGGTAGAAAAATTCTTAACTCTTTCTGCACATAAAAGGTAAGGAGATATTAGAAAAAGCGCAATGTGCTATCTATGGATGCACTCTAATGAGAAACCAGCAAGAAATGACAATAGAAAAACTCTATTTAGAGTCTAACATTGCCCAAGGGTCACAAGCCAGAGGAAAAGCCTGACCTATTATAGAGAACTGGGTTTTTGTATTGATGAATTTTCTAAGTCATCCACCAGTTATTACAAATATTTTCTGGGAGAGAATATTGAACGAGGACATAATCATCTCATCCCTATTGGTGTTGATGAATGAACCGCTAACTACCGTATACACTAATAGTCCCTGAAGCCAGGAATCTCCGTATCTTTGTTGAAAGAATAAACACACATGGTTTAATTCTACTTCTCCAGATGCAATGAATGGAAGTTGATTTTTTTTTTAAATTGGAAATTCTGATTCTTAACAAAGCAAGTTCCTACTGAAAGCTCACAATTGCTTTTAATAGAGGCTTGATTTTCAATTTACATTTTCTTTCTTTGGGGTTTCTTCTTCACTTCGATTTCATACAAGGTAGAATGCTGACCTTGCTAGTGGCCTCTGGCTCTGGCATCTGGCCAGCCATGTTACCCAGGGACTGGGAGGCAGGCTGCCCACCGTGCATGACTCCCAAGGTGTAAGATTCCTTCCCCTCTGCATTACAAGGTGAAGCCATTTGGAAAAGCGGTTGTAGAGGGAGGGAGCCTCGGGTTGTGTGCACGCCTCGTATCCAGGTGAGTTCATTTTTCTTGTGACCTATTCACCTAGGCCCCAATTAGTATCCTATTAACCTCCTTAAATATGGAATTGCCAAGATCTTAGAATACTCCAAAATGGACTATTAGCCAGCCCATTTCCTGACTTCATCAGATGAAAATGCCAAAGCAGGTCATACAACAGAATTTCCTTGATGAATTTCAGCTTTCTCCATGGTGCATGATGTCACAAAGTTAACAAAGATTCAGGTTCAATGCAACATTTCCATGATGGATAATATACGTGGGATTAAATATACTCTTACCATTTTATTGTAGAAAGACTTTTTCTTTCCATGATAAAAAAACTTTTCAAACCTGCTAAATGGAGCAATTATACAGATGATGACTTGCCTGGAATGTAATTTTCAATGCATGTGTTCTCTGAGGCCTAATATTGAAAAAGGTTGATTTTTCCCAGTAACTGCATGGGTAGATTAGAAGCTATCAGCATTGTGTTCCATTTGTATCTATAGATTTAGGTTGCTTTTTAAATACATCACGAATGTGCCACATCTCGGGAGCCTACTCACAATGGCTTTCACAAATATAAAAGGCTTTGCCAACTTAATAGATACCAAGTTAAAAAAAATTACAGTCAAACTTTGCATCCCTTATCCTGTCTTCCTACAGAACTTCCTAAAAGGAGTACTTAAGGAAAAAGATTGTGTGCTTTAACATCATGTCATTCATTGATTGGTGCAATATTTTCACAATCGGCAGGCTTAATTTTTTTTTCATATATAAAGCAGCTTTAGAGACTTATTAGCATTTTCAAATATTGCAGCACAATATGTCATACAAATCTAAACTATATTATCACAAGTATACTTAGTTGGGTAAAATTAATTTTTTCGTAAGATGTGTACTATGTCACTAGCTCCTTCAAGGACTCCTTAATGAATTACTGTTGAATTATTTTACTTATAAATAAGAAGAACTGTGGCTGCAGCCCATACGGTATAAAGTCATGTGGCAGGCTCTTCTGGGTTTCTGTGTACCTGGGTGCACCCGGCTCCTCTAAACACTGAAACTGGCTCAGGACACTCTTGCCCTTTCTAGTCAGAAAACCAACTTGGTTTCCTTATTTCAAGTCTAAAAATTAAAGTCATATCACATTTTATTGAGGTGCAGTTTGGTGCTGTGGGGCTTTCCTAACATGTTCTGGGTTCAATCCCTAGCTCCAAACAAGCAAAGGAAGATTTAAATCATATTCCATTTTAATACGTACCCGACATTTGCCAAAATGCTGTATATACTGTTTATACTGCTGAGCCAAATAAAATGCCCACAAAGAGAAGGAAATTTCTGTAGCTCATAACTCCATAGTGTGATTCAAACTCTTATTTATTTATTTATTTATTTATTTGTATTTTAGGGATGGGTATACAGGGTGTTCAAGGTCTCACTACTAGATAGGACTCATAGTGATCTGCCTATTTACAGCCTCCCAAGAGCTGGAATTACAGTTGTGCGCCATCACGCCCAGTCTCAGTCATTGTCTCAGCATGCCCCAGGGGTGAGGCTGGCATGACAGGCCTGAGGATCCAACCCCTGGCCCTTGTGCCTGCTTGCAGGCATTTTATCAAACTCTCTTAAAGATCCAGTAACTTTCTAGCATCTGAATGACACGATGCCTGGTTCATCATCAGAGAAAGTGAGCCCTCATATTGAGCATCAGATTCCAATATTCTATATTTGACAGATTAGACAAAGTTTAAGACATCATGTTGCAACATCACAGAAGCATGTGGCTCAGTAAAACTTATAATATAGCACAGGCCTGAATGTAGTCACATCTGACACCATACAGAAAAGGGCAGATCCAAAGAGGCCTTGGTATATATTAGATAATGTAATATATCTATAGATAGGAGATCTATGAATCATTTATAACTTTTATATCACATTCTTTACATGAATATATGGTTATATGTACTTAAATGTTTGCATTATTCATATATACACATGTTAAACATTATTAGCTGTTCCCATACTTTCTGAGCAATATGATTTATGCATTATATGATTTAAAATGTAAGAACTTGAACTCAATGATTTAGGCTCTTGCTGCCCATCTCTTTAGTTTTCTTGTTGTGATTGCTTTTAATTCCATAGGACATAGGTGTTCATTTATAAATGATTTAAAATTAAATATTTTTAAATCTCATTTCTTCAGTTTCACTGACTCCTTTTCAAATGATCATTATATGGAGACTTCTGTTATCCAGTGATGATCTAGAATGAAAATATTCTTGTAGACCAACTTACTAACCCAACACACATCCCAGTTGAAAGATGTGATTATGGTTTGATGTCACTTCTTCAGACCTTTGTGTATTTGTTTTCCATGATCACTGATTTTCATATCTGAACTTTTTTTAAAAATTCACACTCAAATATTATAGTATTCTTGAAACAACTGACCACTATCCCACAGTACAAATTCAGAGTGCATTTAAAACATTATTTTTATATATATTTATTTTCTACTGATGTTTCACTATTTGATCATTTAATTTGAAATTGTTTATTCAGATTGCTACAACATTAACTCATAGCTCATATGATATTTTGTGGAAAAGATTCCTAGAATGGGGGCTCCTTTAAGTTCTATATTGACTCCTCTCTCTTCTTCTTTGTTCCCTCTATCAGGAATGTTTTGCTGACAGAATAAGGACCTTACAATATTTATCATTCCTTCTCGGGTAAGTGCCACTTGAAAAATCTGGCGTTCAGTTGGAATTGAAAGCATATCTGTGTCACAGAGCTCTAATCATTATTTGTGACTGTTCCATAGTAGCAAGCCATGACTTGGCCTTGGATAGCAGTTACTTGGAACACACAGAGAACCTTGTCATATTACAAATATTACAGTGCTATCACTGATGTCCCTCTGCACTAGTTACCTAAAGCTTAGCAGTTCTTGATTACTTCAAATCTCCTAAATCATACACAAATTATCACGCGCAGGATCACTCTACAGATAATACATAGGAATCTCTTACAGAAATCAATTTATTCTGTTGTAAAGCTCTGATACAAATGCTGGTATTCAGTAGAAGACATGCTAAAGGAATTTTTCTCAACAAACACACCAAGTGGAGCCATGGGCACTCTGGAAGGCTTTCCTGCATGTTGGATGTGGAACATTACCATGGCCTGTGTGCACGTACCCTCCAGGAGGGACTATCTCTGTCTAGTCCAAAACAAAAGAAGTCTGCATGTGGGACCCCCCTTTCTTGCTTCTATCTATACCAGTTTATCCATGACTTTACACAGCCCCTACTTTTAACTGGACCTTTTACAAGATCTTTGTTGGATTATACTATGGACAATAGTTCTCACTCTGTCCCCCAACAATTTTTCCCTTCCTGGGGCCCCCATATCAATACTCCACCACAGAGTAGATGATGCCTATCTGCACCTCGCAGCATGGCCCTTCAGCAAAGACATGGTGTGTCACACTCTTCAGCAACCTCGGGTTAGTGTCCTAGGTCCCACCTCTGTGCCACACCTAATCCCTTCCAGCTTCCTCAAATCACCACACTTGCTCAGGGCACCACTTTGTCCAGACACTGAACTTCCAAAGCCCTACTCAAGCATGACATTCTCACAGAATAGTTTTCCCAATATCAGCCTATATACTGTATTAGGTCTGTTCTACCCAACCCTTACTCTATATAAAATCTGATGCGACACCATGTCACCTACAATTTTTGACATTTGTTCAAACTCCTCTCCTTCTCACCCAACTAGGAGTCCACCTGCATGGATGCGCCTAGCATAGCGAGCGCTTCATGGTAGATGTGAAGTGAGTGCTTTCAGATCATGCAATTTGAAAGAGAAAAATTGTCCTGTGTGCCCCGCTGGCCATGACACAGGTGGGCACCTGGAGTGAGAGCACATTCAGCAACATATACTGCGGGCACTCTCTTTTTTAATTTTTTTTTTTTTTTACCATCACAACTTTCATTCTTCAGCAAAAGTGGTACATAACTGAAAACACTCTTGACAGTGGAGAATTTTAGTGTGTTTCCTTACTTGCTTCCCCATGTACCCTTTCTTTGGTTACTTTAAGGCCTTTACCTTGCAAGGCGTCAGAATTCGATTCTCATAGGTTAAGGCTGTTGCACCATAATTTAACAACATTAAAACAGATGAATTTTCCAAAATGAAGCCAGCCAGTGAACTGTGATGCCACAGTAATCCCATTACTTGCAGAGGCGTTAGTCCGCTAGGCTCACTCAAGTGTAGCAACGATGTACTTAAAAGAGGAAAATAGATGGTAGTTGCTTGTGGGAGGCTGTGTCCTTCAGGACAAAATTCCCAATTTGGAACTCTATTTTTCCACATAGGAAAGGTCTTTAGAGAGCTCATTAACATCTTTAAAACAATTCCAAGTGTTTATTAAAATGGGTCATAGAAGTTGATACCACTCATGTCGAGTTGCTTCCTGCCTGGAGCAACGTTACAATAAGGTTTCTGTTTCTAGGCCAAGGAATTCCCCAATTCTGATTTTTTTCCTGTGGCTGTTCCAGGGTGATGGTATTTTAGGTTTATGCAGAAGAGTAAAACAGAAAAATAACAAATATGAGGGGAAAAAATAGCATCCAGAAAGAATCTTTCAGAAAATAAAAGCAAGAGCAACCATTATTGGTGTCTACAGATCATTCATTTTATGTAATTCCATATTACATTATTTAAAAAGTTGATCTTATATGTGAGCTAGACAGATGGAGGGAGCAACATGTACTTTGTCATGATACTTTTGATCTAATGAAGTCTTCTCAATATTAAATTGGATCCACCGGTGGGCTAAAGCTCATCTCAGAAGCTGATGAACTTACACCGAAGTTTGAAATCCATTCTTCCCTGACTATGTGCAACTGACATCAAATTCCTCTGGATGTTGGTGGCTATTAAATGAGTTATGAAGAGTTACTAACAGATGATATTGATAAGCTAAAATTAGCATGCCAAGGGAATTTACCATCAGCCTTAATCCAGCATGGTGCCAGGAAGTCTGGCCGCTACAAACATCTTAGCAATGCTGTGGAGCTCTATCCATTTAGGGAGGCAGGCAGATTGTTGAAATTCCCACAGTTTCCAGGAAATAAGCTTTGTTATCAGGGCATCATTAGTGTCTTATTGACTTGTCCTTGGTTTCTAATTGCTATTGCTTATATTAATATTTTACTTGTGTTGATTATAAGGTTCTTTTGTAATGCTTTTGCTTGGCCACTGTGACTTCTAGGACATAGGTGCTGTTGCCTCAGGTGATGTCAGAGCCCCTTCCTGGCCTGATGAACCACACGGCACAGGAGTGTCCAGTGAGCACATCACCTGGCATTTGTTGAGATATACTAGTACCTGAAAATTTTCTGAGCACTGGTATTACATGGCTTACTCAATTGTCAATTCAACCTAAGCACACAGTAACTTAATTTTTATTTTTCAGGCCCCTCTGATCTTCAGAAACAATTACCTATTTAAATATATTCTTTTTTTAAATTGTTTACTCTTCTTTCAATGTTTGTTTTGAAAATTATTCAATATGTTAAGGTAAGCTGAAAGCCATATATATATATATATATATATATATATATTAGTCACATTAAATAATTATGAACATTTGCTTCTTTTAAGTTTTTAGTTTATTTATTTAAAAGTAAGCTCTGGGGAAATAACATTTCATTATTACTAAAGTACAGGGATATAGAAAAATGAAATTATTATTTAAAAATCTTTATTAGAGTAAAACATACAATGGCAAGAATGATTTTATAAGTGTATTTGAAGTGAGGGGAAATATTTTGAGAAAGATTAATGTCAATGCTTCTTTTACTGCTTTATTTTTAAAATTTAAGTCTACACCATATTATTTGATCATTTTCTTTTTTCTTTTTTTATAATTTTATTGAGAAACAAATAGAAATGGGACAGTTTCAAAATCGATTAGTAGGACAGTTTCAAAAATCAATACATTGCATATGGGTGTCTTAGTGCTTATTCATTGTACAAGATGCAGACACGATATCCTGTCCAAAAACACTATTAGAACAAATGTTTCTATTCATTGAATTAAGAGAATGTAGCTGTATATCTATTGTAACTATTTTGAATAAACAAATACAAAATGGTCGCTCATTTGCATCCCCTTTTTTATTTAGTTTTGTCAGAGAAGGGTATTTCATGGTCATTTAAATATTATAGGGGCATGAATTCAGCAAAATATTCCAATACAGTCCAGTAGTCCATAATAGTAGAGGGTTTTCCGTAAGACTGACAATGTCAGAAGTTGTTGACTTGCACATTTTTTAGCTCAGCATATTAATATGGCTTTACTTTTTACACTTCATTTTTATACTTTTTTGCTGGATGGTTAAGACCAAGTTAAAGCAAGAACTATATAACAAGAAATGTAACTTTTGTATCTGATAAGGACAGTCAAATCCCCTCAGGATTTATCCTGAATCTCTGTACCATAATTTGTAGATCCTTTGTCAGTGTCAGCCATGTGGATGAGTCACAGCCATTGCTTGGCCAATGT
>NDGN011393117.1:0-10927 GCA_002564285.1 Tympanoctomys barrerae
CGATCACCTGAAAAGACCCAAGTGAGTCACTAGCCCAACCCCCAACAGAAAGAGACCCTCTCCCATATGCAATCCCATTGGTTGACCATAGTTTTGTCCCACCTCCTGCCCACATAAGTGAGTTCCCGTTCTCTCTACCTTAGTCTCTCATGGTTTTACACTATAAAAGTCCCTGGAAGAGACAACTTCCTGGGGAACTACCCACTCAGGCTCCCTCCCCCTGTCCCTCTGTCGGGACAGGAGCTTTCTTTCTCTCAATAAATATATTCTCATTAAAAAAAATGGCATATGTATGTGTACTCTAGGATGCTATTGTTGATTAGTGCCAGAATTGCCATTTTTCAGTATCTGACTTATAAAACTCTTCAGCTCAAGTCATATTTCTAAAAGGGTCTGAATTCCTAATTTGGACTCTACATATATGATTTTCATTTCAAAACAGACTGATTTTAAATATCACCATACGAAGTAGGAATAAATGCATAATTTTTAGTGAACTCTCTGGATAAATATAACTATTCCCATGTAAAGCTAGTGAGAGAATTACAGCTCTAAACAATGGCTTCAGGCAACCATTTATCAAAAGGAATATTCTGGACTATTTCTGTATGGTAAATTGAATGTTTCATATTCTTATAGAATGTTAGTTTGTGAGTGCCATTGGTGAAGTGCTTTATACTTTTTTTAGGGTCATCAAGTGATTGCTTATATCCCTGTATATACTGGAGAACTTTCAAATATGTGGTTGTAAATCCAAATGATGAGAACATTCTCTTTAGAAAATACTTGTCCCTGATGAATACTAATTTATCACATATCTCCAGGATATTTTTTAAATGTCTTAATTCTTAACTTTTCTCAAAAGCTAATACCAAATTCATATGGGGAAATTTTCTTTGTTATATATCCTGTTTTTTTAAATTAATAAATCAAAGTTGGATCATGAAGCCAGAATGTCCATAGTGTTCCATTATAAAATATTCTAAAGTCTCTTGTCATTTGCTTTGGCACTACTCCAAATGAGAAGCCTTCAGCTTGGAAGCATGGAACTCAGAATTGGGGGCTGGCTAAGCTCTCAGCCTATTTGAAATCTTCAGTGCTTTCCTTTTTCCTAAGGACTGTGTCTGTTATTGAGTAAAGCAAATTTAAACAGTCTCATATGGCCTTTGTCACAATAAAGAAACTCCTCTATTTTTATCAGTGTCATAACTATGAAGGATCTCTTGAATACCAGATACAGTACCAACCCAACTAATTTCCCTGGAAATTTCTCAGAGTTGATCATCTGTTTTTCTTTTCTTTATGAAGTATCTTTTTTCTTTCTCACAAATAGTATGTCAAGCAGATGATTTCATCGTGTTTAGTTTCTTGTGACTTAGACATCATTTTGTATCTGGTCTTGAACATAGGATGATTATAATTTCAAAAACTACTTTAGATAATCTTTAGATTATATTAAATCATAAATAGATTGTGTGTGTTTACTTTGAATTTTTATGATCTACCAGATTATGTTCATTTGTGGAGTATTTTCAAGGCAAGCAATAACATATCACGTAGGGATAAGGAAACAGCCCAAATGAAGGTGATTTTCCATGGAGCAATAATAATTTTCACATGGCTGATAAGTGTTTATGAGAGGTGCTTCTTAGGCCATTCATTGCCTTTTTTGTTACTCTGCTCTGGTGTTTTATTGAAACACAGCGACTTCCTAGTTTAGCAGAACAAAACAAATTCTGTTTACTTTCATTGCATTATAATGGCAACCTTTCAATGTAATGAGCTAGAAAACCTAGTTCCTATACAAATGATCCATTTTGGCCTAAATAATGAAGACCTTAACCTTAATATCCTGAGTAAATTTAGTTTAAAAAAACATTTGAAAGTAGGTAGAGCGTGTAGCTTTTTTTGTGTGTGTTCTGTAGTAACAATAACCAAACAAACATTTCCTTCTTTTTTGACAAGCAAATGGCTCCTTGTAAGATTCAGTGCTGAAAACTGAAATACTGAAATGATAGTTGTCCAGATTTCAGTCTTGCTGAAGATGCCTGGAAACAGTTCTCAGAAAAACCACTTAGAAAGATAGGAGGCTTTCTAAATGGAGATATTGTGAATTTGGTGTCAGAAAGCAGATGAATTTCTTCATTAGCTAACTTGTAGAAACATTTAAAGCGGTACTCTCCTTGGTTCTCACGTTGCTGTTCTAGGGTATGGATTATTACATGAATAATATAAAAATATAAATTTATAAACTTGTTATTCTTTAAGCTACCACCTGCCCTAATAATCTACATTTCTGCACTAATTATTAAGCGCTAATAGTTCTCAGGAGCCAGAAGTGTATTAGTTTCATAACACTGAACCTTTTTGCTTCCCAATTAACCATATTGACCTAGAGTTTCAGGACTGACAAACGCATGGGGGTCATCTATTCAGACCCCTAAATGATGAACAACTCTGTCCTACAACACTCCTGACCAGTCTTCACCTTGGGTGCTACTTACTATAGCTCGCTGCTTCTCAAGTCCACCCACTGCATTTTTGAAGGATGAAGTTGTTTGAAACTGTGGGAATGTTTTGTGGAACAGCCTTTAAAGCCTGTTTACATAATTGTATATATGGCTGTGTCTAATTCCAAATTAAGATGTAATAATGGTTGTATAATTATTTTGTCATAGAAAATATAAAGACCCCACATGATCATTCCTTTTACATTATTAACCTTTACATATTTGCAGACAGTGTTCTTTCAGATATCTTTTCTTAAGCCTTGACCTTCCTAACCCTATTAATTAATCATCAGAACAAGCATTCTTTTTCTGATCCTTTAAGGATTTATTTCTACAAATTACAGATTAACCTAAGTATGGACTATCCAAAGCAGAGTAAAGGTAAATACACTGTTCTAAAAATTTTTTGTTGCTTTTCTCTACAACTGTTTTGTCAACCTCATTTTCCTGGTTTCCCACAAATGTAATTTTCCCATGATCTTGGGTCCCACTGCTTCCCAAACAGTACAACAACTTTGTTCTAGAAACAGAGTGTGGCAGAATAATTCAGCAAACACAGAAATAATTTCTTTATCTGGCTCAGGGGTCTCAGAGCTCCAATTTTAGTCAGAAACAACTATCTGAAATAACCTTTCATGATTGCCCTCTTTTTTACACATGGAAGGTAAATTTTTTTAGTAAAGTAAATTTGTTCTGAAGTTTGAATCAGTTCCCTTCCCCGGAGGCACGCTGAATATTTCTGGGAACCAACGCAGACATGTCCTTATTCTCTACGTGCGGATTCATCTCCAGACTCCCGCATGTCTTCTTTTTTTTTACTCCTTGGACTAGCTCTTCTGTCCTACGAATTCAGCCACCTCTCAAGGTTGTGTACCAGTCACGTGACCGTTACATCTGAGACTTGTCCATTGCCTATTAAGTCAAAGATTTTCGGAGAGGGGATTTGGTGACCCTGCTAAATAATGCAGACTTAAGTTTATATGCAGACTTGTTACGGTTTACATCTGGACACCCTCCCCGACAGCCTATGCACTCATCACCCAGCACTTTTGAAACACAAGTGAATTAGTAGGGAGCTCTAGCTAAGTGCATTAGATGGAGCCTGGGCAGAAGAGGCCAGTGGGCGTGGGATGTGGAGGCCTGGATCTCTGGCCTCTGCACTCTCCTTCAACCTTTGTTCCATGACGGCCATGCAGCAGCAGCTTTCCTTCCTTTGATCCTTCCATCATGACTTTCTGCGTTGTAGTCTGCCAACCATGGGGTAAAAGCTTTGGCCTTCAAACCAGCCATCCTTCAGCTGGGAATTTTCCAGAGGAACTGAAAACGTCATGTCATAGGGATATATGTGTGCCTATGTTTATAGCAGCACAATTTGTGATAGCCAGATCTTGGATACAACCAAGATGCCCATCACCTGAGGAATGAATGAAAAAGATGTGGTATTTTTA
The DNA here is from genome assembly GCA_002564285.1 of Tympanoctomys barrerae. Lineage (NCBI taxonomy): Eukaryota > Metazoa > Chordata > Mammalia > Rodentia > Octodontidae > Tympanoctomys > Tympanoctomys barrerae. The sequence goes on from NDGN011393117.1 coordinate 3,959, forward strand.
CACAATGGAGTATTACTCTGCTACAAGGAATGATAAACTTGAAACTTTATATTTAAGTGGATGCTGCTTGAAGATGTACTCATAGATGAAATAAACCAGACCCATGTGTGTAAATACCATATACTCTCCCAAGTGTAAGAACTCAAAAGAAGAAATAAAAATAGAAAGGTATAATACAGTTAAAAGGAAAGTGAGAACTTAAGGAATAAACAATGAAGAAAGGCTAAAGAGAAAAGCTAGGAAACATAACAGGGGCAAAACCATACATCTATATGCACAGGATAGTTAAGGCAATGATCCTGAGAATCTTCAGCATGTTTTTTTTTAATTGATTTACTTAATATTTATTGCAGATAACATGAAAGATCCATAAATGACAAATTTTCTGGAGGCTCGGAGATGCTCCATTATGCTCTGCTTTTGTCCTGTGCTGTTGCCCCCTGCCCAGGCCGAGAAGAGAGCAGCATGCAGCTTTGCCTGTTCGCGATGGAGGCCAGCTGGTCTTCCCAACACTTCCATGGTGGCCTGATTCACAGTGCTGTCTGTCGAGAGCCCTGGAACTTGTCTCCTTAAATCCCACAGGCAGTTCATTTAGGGAGCTGGCAGTTAAGTGGGAGGATTCTCACCTTGACTAACTATATATGCTGATACCTGTGAGCTAAGCAACTGCACCAAGTATAGCAATGTGTAATGGTAGGGTCATGCTTGGAAAGCCTGTCACTTTGGTCTTTTAAATATGAACTGCTTGTCATGTCATACCAATTACTGCCATACTGTCTCTCAAGTAAATGTTTATTTTTTTTAAAGGGTTATAAATGAAAACAAGAGATAAGAAACAAAGAAACTCCCACTCTAAATGGCTGGTGTGAGGTAGTTTGTTTTAGTGATAAAGAGAGTGACTGTGACCCTTGTGTAGTTGTGTAGTTTATCTCCAAGAAAGAGCTTCCACTTCACTAGCTAATAGCTCTAATTTTACCCTAGTGTTGTAGCCTGTGGCTACTGTTTTTGAAATTTTCATTTTTGCTTGAATTAAAATACCATCAACTAATTAGGCCTACTTATGCCTTTGAGGCTTTTATAAGATTATTATTAGAATTTTCCCAACCTAAGATGTATAGTATAATTTGATTTCTAGAAAGTATTTGACAGACTCCACTGGACATTAATGAGAAATTAAAAAAAACTCACTAACTTGAATAAACTCAGATTCTTAATTTTGCCTCTTTCTCCTCCCATGCCTGTATGCAATTCATTATCTGAAAATTTAAAATGTCAGACATTTCAGAGAATTTATACATGGCATTTTAAAGTACAGTGGAGTTCAACTAAATTTTTTTTTCATAACATTCTCTTCTGACATGGTTTGGTTTTCCAATGGAGAAACTTACTGTAGTTACATTTGATACAGGGCAGTTGATCTCCATAAAGAAGAGAACCAGTCCCCCAAAATGGGAGGAACCATTTGATTACACAAACTAGGTCCTATTTTTATTTTCTTCCCCTCCTCTTGTTTGTCCCTATTTGTACAGTAAACTTATATAGGTGATTGAAAAGATTCATGACCTGCTATGAAATGTGTCCGTCCTCTGTGTATTTTTGAATGCTGAAAAAAAATGAAAGAAAAACCAGAATGCTTTCCTATGAAGACAGTCATTAAAACTCTTGTACTTACAGCTTTGGGTTTATCTGGCATTGACCACCTCCAAGATGAAAGGGAAGGTGTGCAAACTGGACCAGGTGGCAGGGCACTGCTGTCATTTTTTCTTGACCAGTTTGCATACTTCACTTTCCAGAAATTTGGACTTCTAATTGCTTTTTAGTTTTTCTGTTCTTTGTACCAGCCTTAGTCTTAAGAAATGTACTGTTTGGAGGCATTTCCCTAATCCTTTATTTTTTCCAGGGAAAGGTAACCCCATTTTGACTATTACTCAAATTTTGAATAAAGCAAAATCTTGACATGAAATAATACAGTTGTTCTTCTGAAGTCTAACTTCACTGTGGCTGCAGGCTGTCCGGGGCAGAGAGAGCTCAGGGACTACGTTGATTCTGGGACTCACCTCCTCGTCCTCTTTTTATTTTAAAGGGAATAAAAAATAATACAAACATTAGAAACAATACAGACCTCCTGCTCCAGTGGGAAATATGGGCCAACATAATGCCCTGTGTGAAACTGTACTGTATCAGAACTTGTTGAATTAATCTGAAGAGGCTTTATGCCAGTATAAGGCCTTATTTCTAACTGTGATTTAACTGTTTTTAATGCTAATGGTGGATGATCTGATTTGTCTTGGTTTTAGGCATCTCTATAATTTTTGGTTCTGACTGTTGGCCCGGCTTTACTTAATTTCCCTCATGACCTTGTTATTGGTTTCCCAAGTGCCCACCTATCCAATATCATCCTCACTTTCTCACTTACTTACTGTGAAGTTCTCAGAACAGAAACCAAATTAAAGTCCTCTAGAAAAGGATCATATCATTGTTTTCCTTTGCTTCTATACTAGAAGGCTGGCCACAATAAAATGTAAGCTTTTGTTTAACTGGGGATGATGAATATTTAAAGCAATGAAAGACCTTTAGGCAAAGAAAGAAACTTGAAAATTCTTTGAGTATAACAGATACAGAAGACAACAAGCTGTGTTGGGCGTTGCCTTAGAAACATGAATGATTCCTTGGCAACTGGTACTGAGTTGTCTCATTTTATACCTGATGTTTTGAGGCTGGCTTGTTTGTCCTGTCATCTCTCAACTAATCCTCTAGTTTAAGTTTATCCTCTTAGAATCAGTGCATTCTATTGTCCACTCTCTGGTTGAAAGGTGCACCATGGGAAATTAACATGTACCATGGGAAATTAAAGGAAGGTATGCTCTGGAACAATGGAGGTGGTGTTTAATATATAAGCAGTTTTATAACAAAGTAAGCTTAAGAACTTTTAAAATATACTAGTTTGATTCCCTGTGTCAGTCAAACTGACTGGTTGTGAAACATGCCAAATAACATTATCACTGATTTATCACACTCTGGATATAAATATCTAGGCACAGTGAAATGCAGAACAGAGCACTTCAGGCACAGATATAAAAATAACTTGAAGCATATTAAGTCAGAATTAACCTAAAAATGCCACTGCTTCCCACCCCATAATATACCAAGTCACAACTCAGTGCTATGTTAACTTTACTGCAGTCTTCCATTCAGGTTTCAATCACCACTTCTACAAGGAGAGCAAGGACTGACATTTTAGGTGTGACCTGCAGGCCGGACCCTGCCTCAGCTCTCTGCCTTGGACGTTCTGAGCCCCTGAGCCCACCCACATTCTGCAACTTTGCCTTGCTAGATCCTTCTCATTTCTGATACCTATTTTGATAATTATTTTAAAAACATTTTAAAGAATACAAAATAGTAAAAAATGCATCAGAAGCAAAATAAAATTTCTTTAAACAAAGTAATAGGAATTCAACAGTGGTTGCTGTATTGCATGGTATTATCTTCCAATTAGTTCTTTAGATTACCAGATAGAAACCTACAAAATTGGCTAAAAAAGGGAATAGAAAACAACAAAAAGAAAATTATAAGAAATTAAGAAGAAAACAAAGTAATAATAAAAAATTAAGCATTAACTGCTCCTTTCAATAGATCAGCAGAAATCAGCAGTACATTTATCCAAACTATCCTGCATATATACATAAATATATCTTTTCCCTTATTTATTTCTTTATAATTTTTTATTTCAGAGAGTACAAATTAGTATTAAAACAAAAAATTACAAGTGATACAGAATTTCACCTAACAAAGTAATATGAATTTCACAGAATTTGTTGTAATGCATAGTGTTGCCTTCCAACCAGTTATTCATATGGCCAGATATATTCATGGAAAATTGGAAGAAGAAACAAAAAAGAACAAGATATATAAGAAATTAAGAAGAGAAAAAGGAGAAACAATTTAAAAAAGTAGGCAAAACAAATTAAGCATTATTTGCTCCTTTCCATAGATCAGCAGAAATGCACTGTGCAGTTGTCCAAAGCATCCTGCTTACACACATTGATAAACCTTTTTCCCCACTCCCTCTCCTGTCCTTCTCCTCAACTCAGTAATTCTTTCCTTTAAAATAAGTTTATTTCCTTTTCCCAGGATGTGTTGTACTCTTCAGATTCCATTTTCTCTTTCAGGTTCTCACTTTCCCTTCTTTCTTTTCTTTTTCTTCATCCCAGGTTTTCCTTACTACTGAGTATATTCTTTCCCTTTCCCTATATCTGTTGTACTTTTCAGATTTTATTTACTAGACCCACATGTGCAAACATTGTATTTTCTTTACATTGTCCTAGGTAACAATGAAGACGCTTTTTCCCTGGAGAAGTCTTCCTTGGTCTTCCAAGAGTGTGTTAAGGTTGGACTCCATCATTCTCTTGGGTACCTTGGGAAGAAACAGGGAGCAGGAATGAGGAAAGGATAGACAAGAAGACAACAGCTGGGTCAGGTGGTGGTCCACTGCCTGATTGGCAAGTGACCCCAGAACAACAGTAGGGATGCTTATTTATACCTTTGCAATGTTAGTATTAGGAGACATAAGGTTGCCTAGTGGCTAATAGCTGCCATCAGCCACGCAGGATGCTTTTTTCAAGATTTAAGTAGCTTGACTGCTTTAGGCATGGAGGCCTAATCCTACTCTTACACATTTGACCAATTTCCAGCTTCAGCAGGCTCCCAACAAGTTGGCTTTACTAGTTCATTGTTCTCTCAGAGGAAGACATGTCTCAGCATCTGCAGAATGGCTTGGTTGATCTTTTTGGCCCATCTTTCCTACCAGGTGGATAGAAGTTTTTTGAGAGAAAGTGACTTCTTTCCTTTGTGTTCCAGGAACATGAGCAAGTTTTAACACTGGGGGGAGCAAGCCTGAGGGAATTCTCTACTCCTTGGTTACTTATATGCATGCATAATAGTATCACCATGTTGTTTTTTAGGAACTTTTGTTTATCAGCCTTTGCATTAGTGATTTTGGAGCCCACTTCATGGTTCACTGTGAGGCCTATTCTATCAATGTAAGATATTGGTAGCATCCATGGTCTCCACTCATTAAGTTATCATGAAGCCCCACCTTAAGTGTGGCATCCAAAAGTGTATTAGACATTGCCCAGTTTTTCTGTGGGATTGTGAGTGATGCTTCCTCCCACTGAAAGTCTCTGCTTTATGGATTTTTCATTGTAATCATTAGCAATTATTTCAGAATTATTGAAAAGCTACCTTTTAAATCATATTTTCTGAACAATCGTATACTTATCATTTCTGCTGCCATGCTCCCCTGGCAGTGCTTCTCTGGTTTTTGGCATATAAGAGGTACTTGGGAGTGTTTGCTAAAAGTAACATATGCTTGAGAAGAATGCAGTTGTTAAAAATTCCAGCTTTATTCTAGAGTGATTGAACTGTGTTTGAGATGGATTTCTCTTTTTCAGTTGGCGTGTTTGTGATACACAGTGATTACAGTTCTTTTGAGGATGAATACGCGTACATCCTGATCGTTTTCCTTTTTCTTCCTCCTCCTGCTGACCACTGTTTTCTCTTTCTCAGATCCCCAATCAGCACAAAATCTACCTCCCTGTTTCATATCATTTTTTTTATTTTGCTTGTAAAATTTTGAGTTTCCTTTTTTTTTTCTTTTGGTACTGGGGACCAAACTTCAGACCTTGCACTTGCCAGGCAAATTTTGGGTTTCTTATAGAAGATAACCATTTGGCATTTATCCTGTCTGTCTAATTTATTTCACTTTGCATTACGATGTCACGATCCATCCATTTTTCTAAAAGTGATTCAGATTTCCAATTGTCTTCTTTTGTGAAAGATTTTCTCTCACTAAATCCATTGTAAAGACCAAAATGATTTCCCTGGCTGGTCGCAGATGATTTTTTCTTTCCTGTCTAGAGCATTCTGTCAATATTTTTGGTCTGCTTTGAACCTTGACATATGTTGTCTTCTCTGCCTAGAGTGTGATTCCTTCTGTTATCTTCTCATGGGAATCAGATTCCTTTAGGTTGAAAGTTATAGCAATTTGTAGTTAACAAACTTTAGAAAATTGGAAATTTATGGGGAGCATGCTATAATATTTCACATAACTGAATTAAAGATAGGAGTGGTCCAGGCCTTGGAAGAGATTAAAGAATACCTGGATTGCCTTTGTCTCTCTGGCTCTCACCTTTGTGTTTTTCTGACATAAATTTCATTTTATCTACCTGCATTTTCCACACTCCACCTGTAGAGAACAGAGCCATAGCAATGTAATGATTCTCCTTATTATGAATACTGTTCTATCACCAGAGATACATCGATTCTCTTCCCTTAGAATCACAGTCCCCTAAATGACTTTCCTTGGATCAAATACGCCATGACCACATTAGTCAGCTCTGGCTGAGTTCTAAGCTCATATAAAACAAGTGTGGGGATGGGGTTCATTCTCAGGCCTGTGAGCCACACAGCCACTGTCTGTCTACTCAGCTTGCTAATTATTTGTTATGCTTCAGTGTTCATCTCTAATATAATTTCCTCAAAGAACCCTAATTATAAGTTATTGTAGCATTTTGCATTTATTAATAATGCTTATTACAATTATAATTACTTCTGTATCAGTAGACTTGTTTGCCTTCTCTTCCCCCACTGCAATGTAAGTTTAGGAGAGCAACAATCATGCCTGACTGGTTTTTGTTGTCTTCAGCAATTAGTACCAAGTCCTGCTAAATGTAGATATCTGGTGAACATTGAAGTAGGCATAAGTTCTTGGGCTCAGCCAAATTTCCAAACAGCATTTCAGATATATACGTATACGTCCGAGAGGAATTAAAAAATTTTAATTAGCTTCATTTAAAAAAAAACAGTAGTGAATTTCATATAAGCTTAAGCTGTCTACATGAAAAGTACGCTTCTCCTATTAAGGTGCTGTTGCTAAGATAGTTATATATTAGCAATGTTTTGTAATTTGTT
>NDGN011393158.1:0-16105 GCA_002564285.1 Tympanoctomys barrerae
TAAAAAAAAAAGACATCTCAAGAAGAATTTCACAGTAAAGGAAAAAGGACTCATGGAGAACTTTTTTTCTGTTTTCAAAGGTAGCTCTTGTGGCCCTCATTACTTCTTATTACTTCTATTTTCTGAATCTTAGTAAGTCCTGTCCTGTCTTTCTCTTTCTTTTCCTGTTCTTGTAAGTAAGACTGAAGAAAAGAACATTAGTTCTTCTATAAAAAGGATGAAGTCACAACTAGGTGCATGATTAATCAGTTTTGTTTGCCCATTTTCATTGAGAGCTATCTCTGGGAAAAGGGGTTTCTCTATGGTGAGTAATCCCATTTCATCTATAGTGTCTCTTTCATATGGTAAATAGACAAAACTGCAAATATTTTAAGTTTATGGAAATGCCACATTTTATTTTATTTTATTTTTTGCAGAACCAGGAATTGAATTCAGGCCCTTGCGCTTGCTAGGCAAGTGCTTATTCTACTGAGCCATCTTCCCAGTCCCCCAAATCTTAAAAGTCTGAGAAATTATCAAAACAGGAAACGGTAAAGATAAAACTATGAGAGGGTATTGAAAAAAAATAACCAATAAAATAGATGGCTGTACAGAGGAATAGATGGCTGAACTCAGGAAAAATTATATTAGTCTTATAAATAGCACTTCTGTAAATTATATTTTTTGTCCATTGTTTGTCATTTATTCACATATGCAGTCTCCACTTACGTATAAATGTGTTATGCACCAGTGGTGCTATAACCAGGAAGCTTTGCAATCGAAGAGGAAAATCATTCTAGCAAAATTATAATATTCAAAGGTGTAATGTATCCTGCTCTTTGTGTTTTTCCTTAGAATACTGAGTCTAATAAAACAGATATAAAAACTTAGTTTTTTTATGTTTATTTAAAATTTTTCCTCTTAGAAGGGTGCCTCCATGTTTTTGCATTCTCTCCTGTTTCAGCTTGTCATGACCTAATCTGTTGGTTTCTTTACTTTTAGTGGAGAAATTATGGAGTAACCTGGATGTGCAAAAATTTTAGTAGACCAAAAAAAAAAAAAAATTAGTAGACAGTAAAAACATCTGAGGTTTGGATGGTACTAGTATTCTTAGTTCCTAAAGCACTCAGTCTAGACAGAAAGCTAAGATGTTATTTGGCTGGAGATTAATCTGCAGGCTTATCATTTCAGTGGAAATTTGTTTTCTTATAAAAAATGGAAATGAATTCGGTGATATATTTACATTTGAAATTATAAATTGAGCAGTGTAATACACTTAGCAGCACTGCACTGATGCTGCAGTTCTTTGTTTGTTGTCTTATTTGAGGCAAGGTCTATATATTCAGGCTGGCCTTGAACTTGCAGCGAGCCTCTTATGTCTCAGCCTCCTAAGTGCTGGGATTACAGGTATGCACCACCACACCTGGCTTGATACTGTAATCAGAACAATAAAAATATTTTAGATGTAGCTGGCAATAAAGGTCATAAGTTAAAATACAAATAATAAAAATGGTACTCTTACACTTGAGAAAATATTTTCAGATCATTATTTTTGTGACAGAGCATTATATTGTATCTCTCTGCATGTGAAGGACATATACACAAAGATAAGTTCATTAAGTATAATTGGTTAAGCCAAGCCTGCATGTGCAGTGTGTGGCATGCTTTGAGGTAAGATACAGAGATGGATCACTATATATTTTTACCTCTTACTATTTCTACACTACTATTTTTAGAGTGAGAATTCTAAATAGTTTGATCTTATTTAGAATTCTTATTTTCAGAATACAAACAGTTTGTCCAGGGACAAACCCTGTGAGACTCTGACTAAATTTCATTTGGTTGTCAGCTCGTACTTCACATTCTCAGATTCAGTGAGAACATAAATATGACTATTAGAAGTCATGTCTAATTGTTGTGTGTTTAATTTCCTTCTTCTAATCAAATTCCAGGCTGCCAGGATATTGCAGATGAGTTCAGAGCGCAAGAGATTGATGGACAGGCCCTTCTTTTGCTAAAAGAAGACCATCTCATGAGTGCAATGAATATCAAGTTAGGCCCTGCTCTAAAGATCTGTGCACGCATCAACTCTCTGAAGGAGTCTTAACAGGACCATGGGCCTTAGACGTATTACCAGTTTTACCATTCTTAAACTTGTAAGGTAAAGGCCTAATCTGGCCTAAAATGTTACACTTTTTATGGTGGATGGCCAAGCACATTGAGATCTCTGCATCAAATGCTGGCATTTCTTCTACAGATAAAATCATTGTACATTTTCATAATTAGCCAACATTGGTAAATTAATTTTACAGCTTACGTGCAGCATTGAAAGACATTATAGAGGGCCATGGTATTTTTCAAAGAAACATATTATACTAGATAATTTTTTTAAAGTGATTTTATCATTAATATAAAGAATCCTTTTAAATGTAATTTAATGATTTACATTTCTTTTGTTTTCTTACACATTTTTGTACCCTATTAATTTTCTACAAGTTTTCATAGAGATAATAATTTAGGGGTCCAGTAACAGAATCATCTATAATACCAGTTTAAATTTAAAATGTCTTTTAGACAAATACTTTGTCTCTTAGAAAATATTGTATGGTGGCATGAATAATACTGAACTGGAGATCAAGAGTTAGTTTCTATTCCAGACTTAAGAATTTGGCTTGAGTGACAATATTAACTTTCCTCTCAGTTTTCCTAATTTAGAGCAGTGATTCTTAATGGAAGACAGTTTTGCTCTCCAGAGGACATCTGGAAATATCTGGAAATATTTTGGTTGTCACAGCTTGATATTGCTCCTGCTGTCTAGTCAGAGGAGACCAGAGACATTCTTACATACTCCACATTGTACAGGACAGCCCTCCATTGTAAGGAACTCTCTGGCCCAAATGCCAGCAGTGCCAAGGTTGAGAAATCCTGATAAGGAAGAGAATGGAAATGCTCTTTTCCATCTAAAGGGAGATGTAAAAAAGATCGGGCATAATAAGGAATACATATACAATGGGAGTATTACTCAGAAAGTATTAATGTTCTGAAGTATTTTTCCAAGTTCATTATGTATTTAAAGAGAGAAGACATAAAATGGGCCTAGCTTAGAAATAATTTGACCCTCTGGACTGATTCATATTATCTTTCATATCTCTGTGCCTCTGCAGTGATGAAGGCATAATTCAGTTATCCTGATGACCCACTGCATCTTTTCTGGCAAGAAAAGTTTGCAGTGGATGTGTGATTGCTCTTTGGATTTTTTCTAATATCGAAAATGCCGAGTCTAGCTAGAATGCACATTCCTTTTTCCTTTACTAAATCTTTGCATGCTTCCTGCAAAAGCACTTACTGAGTGATTTGTCTTGAATGAGCAGATCTAATTTAAAAATTATTTTACTTTACTGAACAGTTTTCTATAGAATTGTGACACTAAAAATTGTTGGAGTACTGAGAGCTTTATAGTTCTGAACATCAAAGTTTTTGAGAAGATTATGAAAGTTTTGTTTGAATCATTTCTTGTATCTTTCCATGATTGAAGTATTTTAATAATTGAAGGAACACACACTGATATTCAGCCACAGAACTCAGTAAGTGAACATAAAAGGAGCCTATGAGTTTTAGTCATTTTCACTGCTCTTTTCCAAAAGATTTTGTTTAGCTAGTAGAAAATCAAAGATGTCACTAGAGACATCACAGATATTTATCTTTTGGCTTTGTGTACATTAGAAAATGTTGATTATTTTTATACGAAAATACAGCGGGTAATTTTTTTAATCTTTAGATGCCTCTTGTTTGAATGTACACTTTGTGGGATTCCTTGTGTAGTGATGTTTAAAAAATGATGTTTATTGATAGTCATGTGTAGGATTAGCATATGTAATGTAATATAAGGCTCATGTTCCAGACCCACAATAGCTTGTAGTCCATGTCATGTTTCTTTGTATCACATTTTTAATTACTGGGTTAAAATTTTAAGGAAAGGTAGTACTGTATAATTAGTTTTCATTTATTAGTAATCATGATGGAATTGCAATTTCAGAACATATGAGTAAGCAGTAGTAAGAGATTGCCCACTGGATATGAAGGAGGGAGGCACAAAGGAAAATCTCCCCTGGGGTTAAAACTTTATTATAGGTAAAACTGATTATTCAGGGATAGACTCCCCAAGCAATAATGCTTATCTCTCTTTACTATTTTATTGATAGCCTTTCAGGTGAGAACTCTGAATTGTTTCAAGCTTTCCTTTTATTTACTTCCTGTAGTAATCTTTTTTTCTGTAGTTAAGCCACTGTGCCAAGCACTGTGTTGAGCATTTAGAAGAATCTTACAAAAGGGATTTCTATTGCAGAATACCTTATAGTCCAAAATCTTAAAAGTAGTCTGATCATCTATTGTCCCCACTGATAACATATTCAGAAAATACACTTGTTTTCAAGATAGTTGTTTTATTTAGAAGTGGCTCATTTACTATCCACTGGTAGTTCTACCACTGATTTACCTATATTTATCCAGATGATATAATCATCTTAATTTCAAAGCTTCAGTTACATTAATGGATATCTGTCTATCTGTCTATCTATCACAGGCTATCCACCTCTCTTTTGAGCTTTGAGCCAATTCAGTATGATACAGGTAGGGAGAGTGCTACTATTTCATTTCCTTTTGCATTATTAAGTGTTTTAGGACTAGGAAAAAAGAATAACAAGCAAATAGGAAACATGGGAGACTTTTCCTATTTTGCTACCTATATTTGCATTTTCTAACTTTAAACTGTTGCACTCCTTTTCCCGTTTGGGAGAAAATCATAGTTTTTATTTGTTTTAAGCTTTGTATTCCTAGGAAAGGAAACACACTGAGAGCTTGTTTGTAAAATTATTTTTGTATTACCTTACTGTTCATCAATCCTTGCATAGAAATGTGTAAGACACAGCTATGGCAGCTTTGATATAATCATTATAGCATGAGACAGACTGCTGTCTCCAAACCTGTCGTCTTTTTAGTGGCATATAACACTTCTAAGTTTGTTGTGCAGTCCTCTACACAGCATGTTTTTTAGGTCTCCATTAAAGGGCTGCCATAGGGGAGCAGAGAAGGTAGGACGTGAGGAAGCAATGTTGGTAATCAAGTCTGAGAATGGGATGAGTTAGACTGGCAGACCTGCCACTGTGGTTCATGTAGCTCACCTCCACACTGAGAAACTTTCTGCACTTTTGATTTTAATACTCACGTTTTACTTAGCTTAAAACAGAAAATTTTCATTGTTTATTTTTGCTTCCTGCTATGTTGAAATACTTAGAACTGTATTAAACAAGTATTATTGTGACCATGCTTTGAATAATTTTTGACAGTTTTTCTTCATGTATTAAATGTAAAATTATAAATCAGATATCTGTTCAGAAATATAAATCTTGGATTGTAATTTGTCATAGTGCCCCTCTCTTACTGGTTTCTGCAGTTTTGTATTTTAAAGTCTAGTGTTTACAGGATTTTGGTTCCACTGTGGCCTAAGTATGGTAGGGAGGCAGAAGAGTACTTAGTGTTAGGCCCTGTTCTCATGGGTATAAACAATTTTGGGAAGAGTAAACTATTATAGATATATGTTAACAAAGCTGACCTTAGAGCTCTGTCCAGTGGATGAAATCTCTGACTTGGAGACACTGCTAAGTCTTCAAATATATGTATTTGAAGATATATATTGTAACTAGAATAGGCTGGCTCTGGTTTAAAGACTCTCACCCTTGGTGAATGGTAGGAACACACGATGCCTACATTGCACTGGGTGTTAACTAATGGCATTGTAGGGCCTTACCATACTTCTCGCCCTAAAGTTGCTTTAAGCTCCCAGAACTCCATGAAAACTTTTTTGGGGAGACATTTACCTGAAAAATCCTAGATAAGATTTTATGATGAGTTGAATTTTAAGGAGGGAGGCAGCCTGGGCTGGGCACCCTTTTTAATACTACACCTAGCAGCCATGTTTCAGTGAAATCATTGGGTAGTAGAAAATGACCCAACTATGCACACGTTTGTTCAGCCTGTTCTTTTGTAGCACATATGTAACTAGCTGTGCCCTCTGGAAGGATTTCTGGGATAAAAATTGAGAACTGGAGGAGGAGACAAATAACAAAATAACTGCTCTTGCTGGGGAGATAGCTCAGCAGCATAAGCACCTGCCTGGCAAGAACAAGGTCCTGAGTTTAATCCCCAGTATCACTCACACACACACACACACACACACACACACACACACACACAAAGTGGAAAATAAAAAGTATTCCAGACCTAAGAGGATAGCACAGCAATTAAGTGAAATCATCTAATATATATTTCATCAGTAGTTCAAAATAATTATAGTTGTTGGGTTATTATGGTAATGTACAAGTTTAGGATCTTTTGTTTGGTGGTGTTGGGGATTGAATCCATGATCTTGTACTCGACTCCTGAACTACACCTCTATCCCCTCTAATTTGTCAAGATTTGCCTGAATAAAATTTATCATTTACTCCCTTTGTACTGACCACGACCTTAGGAGCATAGATATTAATAGTTCTCATGACATATAAATTAGTGGTTTTAATTTTTTAAGATGACAGCTATCATAATTGGAGGATATTTGTCAAAAACTCAAAAGGCGTTTATGACCAGAATTATAGAGGAGTTTCCACTTTCAGGTACCACATTTGAACCAACTATATAGATTTTTATAAAGAAAATCATTTTAAAAGTGTTTTTTAAGGTTTTTATCAGTCAAAGGATTAAGTGACTAAAGTTACAGGGCTTTTCTTTACTATTCTCAGTTTCAGTAAATACAAGCTTACCTCCATTTCTTAGGTGCAGTGCAGTATGGATCATGACGTGAATGGCGTAATCTACATTCAGCAGTACTGGTATTTGTCAATCTAGAGTATTTAATTTTATGTCAAAGACTTCACTTTAAATAAAGACAGAGACAGTATTAGGAAGAGTTAATATACTATCTAAAATTTAAGCCTGTGAAGTTGAACATTTTTAAAACATTGGGGAGATGCTTTTTGTTAAAAATTTTAAAAATGTATCACTATATCGTTTCCTTCACAGCAGTACAATCCATTTTTTCAAAAGAAAGTTTATTAAATTTCCAAAGTTTTGCATTTTTTAACCTATTTAGAATTATACCATGACAAAGATGTATGGTAAGGCACTGATATAATTATCATCGTATTCCAGAGGAAACTAACTGGCAAGTCTGTGTTCTCCCTTCTCTGGACAGGTGCTCCCCATTTTACTCCCTATCCTACACTCACAACTCTAGCGTTCTGTGTGGAACCTTTGGGAAAGTGTTTGCCCACTTCCCCAAATGTTTCAGTTTTTATTTTTTCCCTTTTCCTAGCTTGCAAACTTTTCATCTTACTTAAAGCTAATGGCTTTAATCATAAAATGTACAAAGTAAATATTTGGCTAGAGGTAAAGCTTTGTTAGAAAAAATTTTTGTCTTTCGAAAGTACTATTGCTGTTAGTGATATTGATGGTATTCAGTTTGAATCTACAGGACGAAAAAGACATTTAAAAGAAGTCTAGAAATAAATATTAATTTAGAAAAAATTAGTATAGTTTAAAACATTTATTTTAGCATGGTATAGTTTTAATTAAGTGTAAGAGTGTAGTATGTCCTTTCATGCCACCCAGATTAAACTCTAGTAATCATTTTAAAGATAGTAGTATAATTTAAAAGCTATACAGCATGTATTACTGCCTGTTAAATACATGTTTGTTTGTTTTTTTTTGTGGAACCGGGGATTGAACTCAGGCCCTTCCCTTGCCAGGGAAGTGCTTATTCCACTGAGCCATCTCCCCAGCCCCAAATACATGTTTTGAGAATTAACAGCAATGAAAAATTTGGGGTTTTGAGAGGGTGATGGGCATTGTAGCCATCATTGAAATAAGCTTCAACCTTACTGTTATTTTATTTTATTTTTTTGTAGAGAGGGTGTTGCTATGTAGTTTAGGCTGGCTTTGAACTCACTTGTAGGCCACACTGGCCTTGAAATTGTGGTGATCTTCCTGCCACAGCCTAAGTGCTTGAATTACAGGCACATGCAACCATGTCCAGCCCTCAGCATAGTCCAGCAAGAAGGAAGTTTTTAGTGTTGGGCCAAGTAAACCAAAACATTCAGTGTTAAAAATACTTGTTTATAGTGTTTGTCTTAAAAATATTGTTTGGTTATTTTAAAAATGAGTAAATAATCTGTCTGTGAATATCAGATAGTCTCACTG
Source organism: Tympanoctomys barrerae (assembly GCA_002564285.1). Lineage (NCBI taxonomy): Eukaryota > Metazoa > Chordata > Mammalia > Rodentia > Octodontidae > Tympanoctomys > Tympanoctomys barrerae. The sequence continues at coordinate 8,230 of NDGN011393158.1, forward strand.
AATTAACGTAATGAATGAAGATAAAGCACAGAGTTGGAGACTGAATTTTTACTTCAAGTTGGTTAAATAGTTGTGTGAGACACCTTGGAGGGGATTATGTAATTTTCTAAATGTATTGTGCCTGCGCTACTCAAAATGTGTGTCCTGGCTTATAAAGGTCTCTCCCAGCTCTATAGTTATGATGCTAGGCCACATAATGGACTATTTAAACAGTCACATCTACTTTATTCTAAGAGCTTTGGCTAAGAGATTATTAAGTGTCCATTTCCCAGGTCACTTTACAGTGTTTAGACAGTTTACATAGATAAGCAAAAGAGGACCTTTTTCTAAATGCTACCTATTGCTTGACCGTGGAACACATAATATTATCATTCATACAGTTAGGCATCCTTTCAATAGACCATTTGAATGCTCTTATCATGACTAAAAACTTAAGTACAATTTTTCTCCAAAAAATTCTTTTTGGCTTAAATAAGCGTAATTATATCTGGGATTTTTTTCTTTTTGTTTTGAGACAAGTTTTCACTATGCAGTTCAGGCTGGTCTTGAACTCACTTTGTAATGCAGGTTGGCCTCGAACATACAGTGATTCTCCTGCCTCAGCCTCCTGCGTGTTGGGATTACAGGGGTACACCACCATGCTCAACATAATTATTAATATTTATGAATGGACTACATTTGAGATGGAGAGGGAATGTTTTATACATTGAGTAAAAAATTAGACCAGATGACAGTCACACCATAATTCCTTGAACATATTTCATATGCTACACATCAATTGACCATACACCAGATAGATTAAAAAATTAAGAGCACTTAACATTAATAGCTTACATTTTTAAACTCTTGGGATAGCCAATATTCCACAGCATTATTTTGAACTTTGAGTATGTTTCAGAGTTGCTGATGGACAGGGCAGGTGACAGGACAAAACAAATTGACATTGACTTGTACATTTTTAACTGCAAAAACTTTATACCTATTATTGGCAGTGTAGCAATATTTGAAAACTGAAAAATCTCAAAGGAAGTAAGTAGAACAGGCTTTTTATGTATGATTACACAAATTTTATTTTATCTTAAGATAGTCACCATTTAAAGCTATGTAAGAATCAGTAATAGAACGTATATATGTTGCATAAGACAGGGATGCCTTTTAAAATGCACAACTGTTAAAACTATTTACTTGAATTGACAAGTATTTGAGGAGTAAACCTTGAAAAGGAGAATCATTTTTAATAAAATTCCTTTATCACTCTAGGATTATCAGTTGATACTAACATTCTTCATGAAAACATAAGTTTTCCTTTAATAGTTGCAATTGAGGCAGAAAACATCCAAATTTAGATTAGAATCTACACGAGACTCTCAAACTGATGAAACAGGAACACTGACATCTCAGTTGCCAGATAAACTGGGTTTTATAAATTGTTCCATTGGTACTAGTTAATTGCCTTTAATATATTTTAATTTTTAAAGTATACTTTTCAAATATTTTATGCTGTTAAAATATCTGTTGCTTTTTTTGGTATATGTATTCTTAAATTTTAAAAAGTCAGTTGAGTACAAAGCTGGTGATTTTGGATATATAATTTCCAAGTTGTTTTGACTAGATTCTCAGTCACCTCATTCAAATGACTTGTCTTTTTGTTTTTTCCATAAGGGCAAAAGTGAGTTCCAAAAACTATCCTCCAGGTAAGGACGTGCTAGTAGTGAAGGTGGGGCACTGAAGACAACAGTGTACAGTGACAAACACTGACAGTAATGAAAAGCTGTGAGGCATGATCAAAAATTTCAGGTTTTTTTTTCATTTGTTAGAGGCACATTGCCATTAATTCCCCTCAGAATGCTCCTTACTTCACACACTTATCCCATCCTCCTTGCCACTTTCTGAAGCAGTTCCAGAAGTCCTTTGTCCGGAGTGTTTTAGTTAAACTGGCATGGCTGCCTCTGATTCAATTAAAAATAATTACTTCTCATGTATATTTTGACTTTGGGAAAGAGCAGAAGTTGCATGGTGCCAGATCTGGTGAATAAGGTTGATTAGGACACTCCATCCCGCTTTCACCAGCCTGGCACTGTGGGATAGCATCCAGTGGCAGCGACGCTACCTTATAAGACAGAAGAGGACTTCCCAAAGTGCTTCAGAAAGTAGTGAGAATGCTGGGACAAGTGAGTTTGAAGTGGGGTGGGGGGGTCAAAGGCAGTGTTTCTTTAGAAAATAAATTTTATAAAATTTCACCATATATTTCAATCATACCTTGTATTTAAGCCTTAAATTACAAGTTTTTGTCTTTTTGCTTTAAAAACTTGTTAAAGGCAAATGGTTGCAGTGAGCTTTTTCAAATTTTTGATAATTCTAGCACAGCAGTTTTTTAAATTCTTCCTTTTGGTTCCTCCCATTTTCTAAAATAGGACTTTGACACTGTTAAACTGCAAAAGGTGATCCGCCCAGGATAAAGCATCACCAAGGAGAGAACTGTTTTATAGAAAGAAAAATGTTAAGATTGTACAGAGATGTATTCTTTACTTTGAATATTATATCAGAATCCTCCTTACAGGAAATGAAATAGTTTTTGCACTCTTAGCATTAGAGTTATTAGACTCGTCTCTGTAGCTACAGTTTTAAAATGTGTAGCCTGAAAATGAGGTCAGCTTTACATTATAAGAGCACACCATGATTTATGTAAAAAGTGTTCATTTGGTGTATTTTTTAAAAAAGAGTAAGCACTTTCATATTAACAAATAGCATGGTTATGAATTTTAAATTTTCCTGTTGTATCTATTCAGTGACGATTGAACATTCAAATGTTTGTTGATGGCAACATTAACTATCAAATGAAAGCACCTTATACTCTGCTGCTTAAATTTGCTTGTAATTGCACCTTTGTTACCTGCACATTTTCACATAGAATATTGTTGTAACATCACTTCATGTGGGTCTGGATGGAAAACTAGTGGGCCTACAGGATCATTTATTTATATTGTTTATATTACAATAATATATTGTAGACCAGTTGTAAGTTCATTTCTTTACAAATAAAGCCTCTTCCATTTGGCTGGTCTATTGAAGTTTTTTTTTCTTTATGAAATGTGGGGAAATCTAAACAAAAAGCTTAATGAGGGTTTTTAAAATAGTTATAAATTCTCCTGGATTAAAATCCACAAAGCATGTAAGTTGTTACTAATCAAGTTCAATATATTTAAAAATATTTCATGTTACCAGTTGAAGATAAGGCATTCAGAGGAAAAAGTGAAATAAACGGGTTCAGGTTTAGACCTTCAAAAGGTTTAAACATACCCTTTTGTTCATTAGACTGCAGGTTTATTTCTACTGAACATTTTTTAAAGTTTTATTTATTTTAATGAAGGTTATTTAATTTTATGTATTTAGTACCAGGTCTACAAGGTCTCACTACACAGATTCATAGTGATTCTGTTTTCAGCCTCCTAAGTGCTGGGATTTCAGCCTCCCAAGTGCTGGGATTACAGAAGACACCCAGTCTTCTACCAAACTTTAGACACAGTTGGCTGTTTGCTTTTTTTTTACAGAACAACATGATTTCCATTCCTGTTTTATTTTTTAATGTGGTACTATGCACTACAGGGCATAGTTCTCTTCTTTGGAGTATCTTCTGCTGTCAGATCCTGATGACAAGAGTAGCCATATGATTCAAGTCACTCCACTCATTTCCTGGGGTTTTGCAGCTAAAGAGGTGTTTTGAATTGAAATAATAAATACTGGACTTTTGGGCAGCCAGAAGGCCTACCATATGGACAAATGAAACCTGATATCCTAGAGATTTTTAAAATTTCAGATTTCAAAGTAATTTTTAATTACCCAACAGCACTTTTTGATTTGTCCTGTGTAGCTAGTGCTAATATAAAGACTATGTACTCAAGTAAATGGTTTTCTTCTCTCATGGAACCTCAAATCCTTAAAATGTTTATGTACATTGTACACTTCAAGTGAGAAATAATTATGAAACACTTTTCACATTTGACTGAAACCATTCTTTTGAGAAACAATGAATGGAACTAATGAGCAGTGTATCACAGTTTTAAAAAGCACAAATTCTGGACCACACTTATGAGTTTGAATCTCACCCTCTCTCAACCCCCGAGCACTAGCTGTGTGGTCTCTCAGTGAGTTTCTTAATTTTGAAGCTTTATTTTCTTACCTGTAAGAGGAGGATAATAATAGTATCCATGAGGTTATGAGGATGAAACCAGCTGTTGTGTATAAAATACATAGGAGAGTGTCTGGCACAAGTGACACTGCTTGGCCTATGTCTTTGCTGTCATTCATGCTCCATAGCACTTGTTTAGGACATTTATAAAGTAATGGAAAGTAATTTATTTGTGGATCATAAACTCAATTCTGTGGGTCACAAATGACATTATGAATAATCTGTACACAACATGTAAGGGCAAGTATTATGATGTTTATCTTTAAGTACATAAATGGGCATAACAATTGTTTTTGAGATAGGGTCTCACTATGAATTACAGGCTGGCCTTGAACTCATTGTGACTCCCCCATCTCCCACCTCAGCCTCTCAAATGCTAGGATTACGAGTGTATACTACCACACCAGGCAAAAATCCGTATCTTATTATAAACACAAAAGCCAATGGTGGCACATATCTGTAGTCCCAGCTACCTGAGAGGCTAAGGCAGGAGGATCACAAGTTTGAGTCCAGCCAGAGCTCAGTGAGACCTTGTCTCAAAAAATAAAAAGGGCTCAATAATTGCCCTGGGTTCAATCTCCAGAACCACAAAAACAAAACAGCAGTTTTGAAAATGCCCATTTTAGGTTTATACATTTCAGTATATCTGTAAGTGGTGATCAGAATATCTGCACAGCTAAATTCATAAAATGACCAGATTATTGTTTTACTTCAGTGGTTAATGGGGGCAAGTATGCTTACCCACCAAGGGAGGTCTGACAGTGAGTGAAGACGTTCTGTTACTTCTGTGGAAGGAGGTGCCACTGGCACATGGAGGGCAGGCAGGCATGTTGGAGCTGCTAATCCTGCAGTGCACAGCAGCCGCCCCACAACAAACCATTACCCAGCCCCAAGTCTCCGTATCTCATAGATGAGAAGCATGACATTGTCTTCTTCCAAAAATGTTTTCATTAAGACCAGAAGTGTATATTTTAAGAAGTTGGCTAAGTTTCAACTGAACTAATCTTTCTCTTAGGAATTATATGAAACCATTTTAAGAAAATGGTTATTTTTTTCTAAATAAGAAAAAATACTTAAATTCATATTTGAGAGGCAGTGAAATCTCAAATTTATGTAACATTTTACATCCAGATTTTTAGGCAACAAAAACATCAATATGGTCAAATATTAACTCATTTTACTTGTGTATGAGTAACAAATTAATTGTGTTCCTGAACAGGCATAAAAATTTCTTGGCCTTGGTTTATTTTTAAAAGAAAACACTATTTAATAAATTACATCATAGCCCCAAAAGTATGCTGAAAAGTATACAAGATTAGAGGGAAAAAGAGCTTAGTCCCTTTTTTGGTATGTCCTGAAGTCACCATATTTCCTTGTTTGGAATATATGATTTTTATTGTAATTGCTGTAGTTTTAAGATGACAACATATTAAGAAATTATAATTGATATAGGCTTTTCAATTTGGTCAAGATTATGCATTGTAAATGGAATGAAGCAGCATTTCCAGTTGACAAATGGATCTATGGGTAATGAAATATCTCTTAAATAAAGCTTCTGACAATTAAACCAATAAATGGTGGCAATAAGAAAACTGTTGACAAAGTACAACCAGGGAATGTTCATCTCAATATATGCAGGAATCTGTACTTTAAGTATAAGAATGAATACCTGAAGTAGTACAAATGGTAGCCAGGTACCAAGAAAACAGACAATGAGCTTTGGCAAGAGTGTTTTTTTAGAGTTTACAATGTAACTAGGGAGGGATGAAGAAGGAAAATACAAGACAGTTTCATTCCTGTAGGAAGTTATTTGAATAGCTTGTACCAAGGTAATAACTTCTGACCAAGAGGTTATAAAAGCCATAAATAAAATGAGCATCATGGAAAGAGACAGGCAGTAACTCTGAATGCTGACATAGACAGGACATGGGTAAGAATAAGTATTCTGTGCCCTCAGGCTTTGATATATAGCAGGATTTCCCAAAACATAAGCAAGGACTAAAACCCAAATTAAAATGATTGCAAAGGAATAAAAGAATTTTTGACATTTAGATGAAAGCTTGGGGAGTTTAGAGAAATTCAGGCAGTAATCTATACAAGATACTAAGAAGACTGGATAATGCAAAAAGCCATAAGTAAAGGAAATAATTTGAGCAAATAGGCATATATGGTATTTAGTAAACCTGATACCTAAAAGTACAAAATCTTTCAAATAGGATATAATGGAAATGTTTACCAAAAATAAAAAATCAACAAATGCTAATGAAACACAAAAACATTCCATAAAATTTTGATAGGTGTTTTTTCTTCTCATTCCTAATGTGAGAATATTTAAAAATGTTTTCCCAAGTACAATCAAAAACACCAGACAAGTAGCATCTAAAGGCTGATTTGTTTGACGAAACTGGTACTGGAAAGAGCAGTTGTCTGAAGAAAAAGGTGTCATATTTTTAGTTAAATTTCAAGAAGACCTGCTGAAATACACGGTAAAATACTGCTTCATTTTGTTTTCCATCCCTGCAAAAAGAAAAAAAAAACCTAATGTTATCTTGGTGCTATTTTACAAAGCAACATTTTTAAACCAAAATGTTGTATGTAAGTGATGAACTCCTACATTATGTTTTGTTTTGAGGGAAATACTAATTTACTAAAACCACAACACCTGCCTAGAATAATAGCCCATAGTAAGTTTTCAACCCAGTTCCACTGATTCTGGACAGCATTTCCCACTTTCTGCCTTTTTGCCAGTGAAATTTAGAGGTTCTGTTTATGGGCCCTTTAGCATAGCAGTTTTCACATCTTTTTAGGTGGAAGATCATCATCAAGAGGAAATCTTTGAAGTTCGAAAATGTAGAACAGATGGTTCATCTGAAAATAACAGGAACATGGGGAAAGGGAAGAGGGAATGGCTCTACCTTCTGGATTTGACTTTAAGGTATGGCACCCAAGAGAGACTATAGAGAAAGAAGGCTGAGCACCAGGAGGATGCAGGACATAAAGGCAAAGGAGCAGGCCCTGAGGCTTGAGTAGTAAGTGCCTTTGCAAGAAATCAGCCGAAGAAGTCGACAAAATGGAAAGAAAGAGATTCACGACATTTGTCCTGAGGAAAAAAGTTTGACTTTACAGTTTTCTGTAACAGTTTAATCAGTATAAATAGCAAACAAAAACAAAATCCTGTAATCTACTACAAATGTTAACAACTACAGATGGGTTATAAATACATGGTACATCATTATACTATTATGTAGCTACTGAAAATTTCTCAGGAAGGAGACTTCGTTTCCAACTAAAAACTGGTTTTAAAATACTTAAATTTGATGTTTGTGACTTTTTGTACATTAAAAAATAGCTGGGGATGGTAGCACACACCTGTAAATCCCAGATGCTTTGGCAGTTGAATCAGGAGGATCACAGGTTTAAGGCCAGCAACTCAGCATCCGTGTCAAATGAAAAGGCTGAGGATGTAGCACTGTTGACTGGCACTGAGTGAGGTCCTGGATACAATGCCTAGTACCAGAAGAAAACACGTCACAATAAATTTGCACAAGATGTTAAGAGAAAAATAGGTTATAAAAATCATGCAGTAATATAATATATAATTTTTATAAGAAGTTGAGGGGCCGAGGAGATGGCTCAGTAGAATAAGCACTTCACTGGCAAGCACAAGGGCCTGAGTTCAATCCCCAG
>NDGN011393184.1:0-11941 GCA_002564285.1 Tympanoctomys barrerae
CTCACTCACTCGCCGGGCCCGAGCTCTGGGTCTGTTCAGGATCCTGAGGTCCCCGGGTCGTCCAGCAATATTTTTTAAGATAATTTCATGGGTAAACTCCCTAGTTCTTGTTTGGGTATTACCTTGTCATTTCATAGCATGAGCCTTTAGTAAATTTGATAAATACTCAATACATACTCAAATCACTAAAGAATCTTTCAACAAAACATAGCATACAGCCTTGGAATGGCTTAGTGGCACGTTGATTCTCAAGTGTGCATGAGACTCTGGGTTCGATATCCAATATATATACAATAGTCGTGGATACTCTCTCACTTGTGTGGGTGACTACAGTTAGTCACTAATATTCTAATCTCTGTCTGGAGTTGCTCATTAGTCTCAAGGTGTTCATGAGAGTGACATAACACAGTAATGGGGAAATTTTAGAGCTTTCTATGATAACAGCTGGCTGCAACACACATGCGTAGGTCCAGTGACACTAACATAGGAGAAACAAGACTTACATATTTCTGAAGGACAGTAAGCTGCCCCAGTGGGTAGCCACAGGAACGCTGCAATGTTAATGAAGAAGTCTGCTTTGAATGTTAGTATCTTTTTGTTTTCTTAATAAAGGCTATAGTTACAGTCAAAGGTAAAATCATTTAGATGGATGAGCCTACCACAGTAGTGCATTAGACACTACTTTTTTATGGTTTATAAATGACAGCCATGTGTTGAGGTACAGTCTTGTAATCCTAGCTCTCTTGAACACTAAGGCAAGGATATCATTAATTCAAGCCTAGTCTGGGCACATTACTTACTGTTTTTTTTCTTCTTAGGTTTTTGTTTGTTATTTTTCTTTTGTTTGAGTTTATATTTCTGTGCATGGACTTTATATTCATTTTAGGGGATGGGCATATAAACATAACACATCTTGATTCTCTCTTTATCCCTTCATCTCTGCACTCACCTTCTCTTAGTCTGTGCATCACGTAGTTTTTTTTTTTTTCTTTTTCTTTTACTTGAAATGCTTCTGCAGTGTTTCCAAGACAGACAATTCTTTCGTTGACAGTTTTTAACCATTTATCAAACACAAATAAATGTGTGTAGAAGACAGAAAACCTCTGGCCATCTTATGTTTTGGTTTTGTTAATGCAAACATAATTTAAAAGTCTCAAGCTAAGGGTATTCATTACTGGTAGTTATTAATTAATAGACATTGATATTTCTATTTAACAGATGAAGAATTAAAAATTAACTTACAGTCATGAAGCTTTTAGATGTTAAATTTAATGCTCTAGACTGGAGTTGTATGAATAGAACATACATTGTTTATATTATGTTTTACCTTAGCTTTTATTCACTGTGACCAAATAACTGAGAAAAGTAGCTGTAAAGGAGATATTTATTGTGGGTCAAAATTTTAGAGAAATTTTAATCCATGACTGCCTGTCTAGCATGTTCCTAGACATGTGGCAAGGAAGCAATACCAGAGTGGAAAGGCATTGGCAGAGGAAAGTTGCTCTATGTATGGCAGTCTGGGAGCAGAGGCAGAGTGAGAAAACAAACCAACAAACACAAACAAATACTATAGACAAGAAAAGGAAGGAAACAAGATATAATAGCAGAGCTTAAGTCTATATGTTCCAGGAAAAAAAATTAAATAAAAAAATTCCATGGATTAGTGATTCAATAATGATTTTCATATAGTTTCAAACTGCAGGGTGCTGTAAATACTGGAATGCTTAAAAATTCTCTCAAAAATATAGGCCCAGAAACTTCCCTTCTCTATGTTTTTGCCTAGGTTGTTAATCCTAGGGAACCACTAAGTGATGACTGAGTTTGAATGTGACTTGAAACCTAAATTTAAATATTTGAGGGGTTGGTGGTGGTAGCTCAGCAGATTAAAGTGCCTGCTGAGGCAAGCTGAGGCAAGCACAGGGACTGCAGTGTGATTCCTGGCACCACATGCTATGCCGGCCTCAACTTGGGGATGTTAAGCTGGCTAGGGTCTTGGTGTATTAGCACACGCCTGTAATCCAGGGGATGGGGGGGCTGAAAGCAGGAGGATCACCATGAGTCTGAGCTGCCTAGTGAGTGCCTGCAACAATCAAATGCATTAACTAATAATAATAATAATAATAATAATAATAATAATAATAAATTTGAAAACGGTATCACTCTGAGTCAATTTCATGCTTCAGAAGAAGCTTAACTATGACACAGGAAATGCTTTCTAGCTGGGGAAGTGCTGGTACACTTAAAGCGTAGAAATGTGTACAAGAATGTAGAAGTTCTGTACAAGTTTGAAATTGGGGGAAATTAAGCTAAACAGGCAGTTAGCAGACAATTTACAAATGAGCTAAAATGAATTAGCTTAAATTATAGAGATCGTGTCATTTCTACATAAAAACTAACATGGCCTATAGATACACTAACAATTACAAAAGGAAGAAAACCTTTTTGTTACATACAAAACACAACTATGACTAATGTAAGTTTTGGATGAACATATCATTAGGCAAATTGAATATCAATTAACAAGCATTATGTAAATTGAATTGTGGTAGATTTGCTTCCTTCCAAATTCTGCATGTCTAAAACCACACTTACATGTTTACTGAGCTCAGTTTCAAAAGAAGCGCATAAGAATTTGGAAGTATTGATTTTTTTCCTACGTTAAAATAAAGAAAGCCACATAGTAGCTGATGAATTATCCAATCAAGCAATGATTTAAACTGTACTTTCTGATTTTATAAATGATAAATTTCTCTGAAAGTGAAATATATCATATAAGCTATTTTAAGATAATTTTTGATGATCAATGGTACAAACTACAATGTTTTCTTTAATATAATAGTGACTTTTACATTTAAATGTCATCACAATGTAGAATTGCAGAAAAATATTTTGCGTTATATGTAGTTCTTGGGAAGAATGATGTATTCCTATTCTATTCTACTCTACTCCATATTCTAAAATAAATTGGCCTTGATTGTGAGCACTAACTTAATGCAGTTTTATAACAGTGAAATAATTTATACTTATGTATTTTTTTTACCTCTTTTGCTTAAACTTAAGTTCTAATTTTAAGAAACTAGAACTAGACCACGAATTCTACAGGCCTGAATTTTCATTTAAATAGTTCATTGGAACCTAGCAAATAATAATAATCTATTTATGTAAACCTGTACCTAAGAGGGGGAGAGGAAGAGAGAGAGGAAGAGAGAGAAAAAGAGACAGAGACAGAGAGACAAAGAGAAAAAAAGACAGACTGAGACCTGCCTGAGTTCTCAAGGCTACCCTCAGCATGTATATAGGCAAGTAAGGATATGTTCCCAGATCATGCAACATTTGTTCTCTATAGGATGCCTTTCTCTGAGTGTATTAATTCAAGATATGCATTTATGTTTTCTATTTCCTATCATTTTTGCTAAAAGAAATTGAGAATTCAATAATAAATATCACACACGTTCTTCCAAACAAAAATGTCATATAACTTAATACATTCCAGTGAAGACAAACATGACAAAAAGTCTCTGGGACCTATAACATGTACGCCATGATTGGACATTTTTCCATCACTGGTTCTAGGAGATGCTCTGTCCCATTGATGTATCTGCTTTTAACATCAGTTTGTTAAAAGCAGTGATCAATTAGTTACACGAGGCTCATATATCTATAATATTCAAAGCTATATAAAGCCATAAATTTATAAATCCAGCAAAGATGTGTATGAAAATATCACAAATTACATATGGTATGACTTGGTTAAAACTAATATGGTTAGGAAAAGTACTTGTCTATCATACTTGTCATTAAGGATCACTATGAGTCACTAAGGAAAATATTTCAGTACTGTTCTGTTCCTTGTTACTCTGCTTTTAAATTTCTTATCAAAAAAACTTTGTTTGGGCAATTCATCTGAAGCTGCAAGGAGAATTCCCAAGAGGTAACCAAGAAAACAGACATTCAGTTTTTATTCTTTTATTCTTATACTGTTCAGGAAACTGGTTCTTTCATCACTACTTTCTGTTCTTCAAAATAATATAACATTACAACATAAAATAGTGTAAAATTTAAAGAACAGAACTTCACAGAGGTAACAATAACATTTGATCTATAAGCTGCATAAATTAAAATTGCAGAGGAAAATATAGCTAGTTCAAAGATCTTAGGGCAATGTGAAATGTTTAATCTGTATTTTCTTGTTGCATACAAAGGAATGGAGCTTTGTAAAACAGTGATTTGAGACAATTAAGAAGAAAAAAAAATAGGACCAGCCAGATAGTTCAGCAGACTAGAGTGCCTGCTTAGGCAGGCACAGGGACTGGGGTTTGATCCCTGGCATGCTGTGCTGGCCCCGCCACCAGGGTGCACTGAGGCAGTGATTGAGATTGGGCGAGGTGGCGGAATGTGCCTGTAATTTCAGTGATTGTAAGTCTGAAAAGTGGAGGATCATTACAAGTGCAATCTGTGCAGTGAGATCCTGTAGACCCTGTGCTCAATACATATAAAAAAGAAGAAGAAAATGTTTTTTTTATACTTATCTCAATGTTTCTGCCTTTTGTACCCAAGTACAGATTTCATCTCGTACTTAGTCACCAAATAAACCTGTGTTTTTATCACTGTGGATATTGTCTACCATGGGTACCCAGCCTACAGAAATCAGTACACCTCTAGGAAAATCCCCAGCAGTAAGATGAAACAAAATTTATTTCTAAATTAAATGTGGAGAAGAAAATTTATTCCATATTACAATAAAAATGTCAAAAAGAAAACTGAACAAAGAGAAAGACAGTTTACTAAGTACTACATATAAATATCATCATTCACACAAACTAAAATATAAAGAGCTAAAGATAAAATAAAACAGGCAAGTTAAGATTATGTGATTCACAAGTAAGGTTCTTGATAATAATATTCAGCCACAAAGATGCTATCTTTGCATGGTCACACAACAACCATTTACATAAAATGCATATGTAATTGTCTTGCTTCAGTTGTGATGTTAATAAATGCTTTATCTTTCTGATGGAGGAAAACATCCAGCATATGTATCTCATTAGAGTGTGGGAAATTATCAATCAGAAATGAACTAAACAAACCAAATTATTTCACAACGATCACCAAACAGATGTCAAATGAAAATGACTTTTGGTAAAAATCAGTGGGGGTCTAATTAAACTAATAATATAGGAGTTAAATGTTCTTAAGTGATTCATCAAAATCCCAAGTCTTCTTCCTATTTTTATGAAGTTTTGGGACAGACATGGTCATTGTGATGAAAACTTGAGAAGTAGTTTAGATTAATAGGCTCTGGTCACCCAAGTTCTTATAAATTTCCTATGGATGAAATACAATGACATGAAACAGTGATGCTGACATCCAATGATTTATGTGGATTCTTTGAAAGTGATAGTTGTAATAAACAACAGATAAAGGAAATACATTAATGTTGACTGGATGATAATTTAGGTAAATAAAATCCAAATTATTTTTTGCATTTTATTCATTTTCACAAAGTATAAACATCAGATATATTGAGTGAAAACTAGAAGAAAACAATAGTGAATCAATAAAATATAGGAATCTAAAATAGTTAAAATTTTGTTGATAAAATACATTTCTATAATTTTGTCCTATGAATTATTATTTAATGTGGCCAAGGAAATTAATATATATATATTTTTTCTGTCATCTGAACTACTTTATGATATTTGTTCTCTCTTTGTTTCCTTCATTTTTTTCTTCTTACTTTTTTTGTGTTTTTAGTACAGGGTCTACAGGTTTTCACTACACAGATCAGACTGGTAGTGATCCTCCTGTTTTCAGCCTTCCAAAATTCTGGTATTACAGGCATGCGCCACCATGCCCAGTCTCAATTGCAGTCTCTGCATGCCTGGGATTAGGGCTGGAATAGCATGTGGAGCTGGAGATTGAACCCTGGTTCCTGAGTCTACCTAAGCAGGTGCTTTAATCAGCTGAGCTATCTGGCCGGCCCTTTTTCTTCCTTTTGTGTACAAATACTATCATTGTTATGATTGCAACAACTATTTGATTACTTACTCAGTATTACTCTAAGTCTCAAATTATATTAACCTACGGATATTATTTATTCTTCACCATAAACTAATGAAATAAGATTATTATTATTTTAATTTCCACTGAAGTAGCAGTGTAAGAACACTAAAATGAATTTTCTAAGCTCCTATAACTGGAACATGCAGGGTTTATAACCAAAGCCTATGTTGGTTGTTAACCAAGCCTATCTCATTCCAGAGTCCATGATCTTAATTATTGTTCTGCTATGATGTAAGAGAAAGCTTCCTCTAAGACTAAAATGAAACAAATAGACAGGGTGAATGGGCTCCGAAAAATAGGAATGCATGAACTCTAATTCTTTATTTTCCATTTGTTTATTCACTTAAGATCCTCTTTTCTTACTGGTTCATCACGTCAGGTATCAGGGAAAGAGTTAGAACAATTACAATGTGAAAACTCCTATGCCAATAAAAGGTACCATTCTGACAGTATAGAGAGGGAAATCAGATGCAGCAGGATGTCTAGAGTTGCCCTGTGAGTTCCTTTTGGTGAATGTGACATTTCCTATTCCCTTGTGTTGTAGTCAAGGTGTGGAGTGGAAAGGCAAGAAGACTTTAGTAGAAGACATGTCAACATGTGAAAGAGTGCAAAAAACATTAAGCTAGTGTATCATTGGCCTATAAGAGGGTGTGTCCCTTCAAGGTACATTTCACAAAGTGCCAAAGCTAACATGGGACACACAGTCCCGTGATAGAGTAGATACGCCTATTTGATGTCCAAGAGGCTCACTTACTGGAATAATGGATAGTATGAAAAGGTGAGGAGAGAGGAAGTCCAGATTTCTTCATTTATCCAGAAATGCACAGAGATTGATCTGAAGGAAATCCCTGAGTGAATGCTAGAAGGTACAGTTCAGGGGTGTTCCATACACACATTTACAAAATTTGAAGAGAACACAGAGAACCAGCGACACTGTTGTAGTAACACAAAATGCTCAGAAAGGACCAGATGAACCCTCATTGGCAGACACAAGCATAGCGTATGTGGGAAGAGGTGCTTCTAAAGAACTCAAGCATAAAGAAATTTGCTTCTGAAAATAAAACAGCATAGAAAGAAAGAGAGGACAAAGACTGAGAGAGGGCAGAGAAAGCTTTGATAAGAAGTAGAAAGTCTGAAAATGACTTAGTACATACACTATTCTGAGTTCTTCTAAAATAGATCCTTTTAAATAGGAAGCATGGAGCTGTGTTTAATGTCATTAGCTCTCTTTCTAGGATACATGCCTAATATGCCACTTTTGAGTTGCCTCCTCCTTGTGGCGCCTATCTAACTCACCCTAACCTAACTTTTTCCTCAATCAGGCTCTCCTGGACAGACACCATCTTGGTAGGAATAAGCTAGGTACAGGTCAAACACAAGCTATAAGGGCAGAAAGTGAAGCCCTGGGTAGAGCTACCAGTACTACAGTACTATATGAACATGTTTTATGTAAGAGGGATACCTTGTTATAGACATTTGGGATAAAGACATATCCTGTGGAAATTGTGCTGTAATTGTGTACAATTAATTCCTTTACAATAGTGTTCATGGCAAAATTAGAGTTTATAGTCATTTTGAGGAAAGAAACACAAAATAAAATTTGAAAAAAGTAAGGGTTTAATACTTACAATAAATTTTTGCAAAAACAAAAATATAAGTAATTGTGTAATTATGGGTTATAATACATCAACGTTAATAATATACACTAAAATGAAAATAACTAGTCCAACTAAGTAGTATTCTAAACACAAGAGTAATTCACTTCAGCTTTAATAATTATCAGGCTCTTAATAACTACTATTCAAAACAAATTTATTTACCCTTTAAAATAAGTAAAGCCAGAAAGTCACTTCTATAGTCAAATTAATCAATAAAATAAAAAGGGAAGGTATTTTAGATTCATTTGCAGAAGATGCCTAACAGAATTTTTATTACAATAATTCATTTTAAAATATAAGTGAAATGTCATCTTCCCAATAATAGGATCTATACCCTTATCAAACAGTTATGTTCACCTTTATGCTTCTTCCTTAGTAAACTTTCCTTCAGAAAAAACAGATTATGCAAAATGACATTGTAAGATCAATAAGTAAATTATTTACATCTATAGCATTTATTTAAAAACTGAAGGCATCGAGAGGCACAGTGATAATTTATTTGAATTTCTTCCAATTAATATTTACATTTAATCAATTCACACAGTACAATTCTGTGAATAATGCCTTAGTGTTACAAGCTTTATAATAAAGAAAAGCTTACATTGAGAATAGAGATAAAATTAATTAAGATAATACATACATTAAAATTACTTCTGACACTAATGAATGAAGAGGTTCCCAGAGATAAGAACATTATAACACCTGAGATGTTGATGGCTGAATTGCTGTTTGCTCAACACATATTAAACAAAAGTAAACACAGATAAGTGAGATAGATTAAGAAAAGATCCTGCAATAGAAAAAGATTTTATCTTAGCTGACATAACAGACCTGTCCATTTTCTTGAAATATCTGCCTACAGTGTCACAAAGCCATGGCCAGTAATTTATTAAAAAATAAATGAAATAAAAACTGAAAGCAAAACCAATAATAAATCTGACAACTCATGGCTCAGTTTCTGTGTTTGTCAAACTCAGCCTACAGTTCATCTTTTCCATTTTTCTATACAGGATGAATAAAAGAAATTATTACGTTTTTAATTTCTAAAAATTTTTATTTTAAATCTCTTTTCACCTCTCCCCAAAGCTTTATAATAAGGAAATGGGTTGGTACAGCAAACATAAAAAGGAGATACAAACACAAGAGTCAAATGTCTCCCGCACCAACACTTACAAAAACCGGGAATTGTGCATGTTTCCAAACAGTACCTGCAGCAGCTACTAATGTCTCTTGTAAGAATCAAATACACCTATGGATACAGTATGTACAGTTGGCTGACTCTGAAACTAATCTACAGGGGCCCCACCCAACACCCCTATATGCCCAGTAAAATACCAACACACCCAAAGTGCATTTGTCTTGTTTATATCAAAGCATCTCTCCTTCCCACCCCTGGTCCTTCCCACAATATTTAAGATTGGCCTGCAAGTCTATTTTAACCATTTAGTCATAAAAGGAATTATTGTACTATGTACATGTAACAATTACCCACAAAGACAATGTGTATTATTTACTCTACAATCTACTAATAAAAGTAAATTTAAAAGACAAATACAGATTTCAAAACATATATGTTATCTTCCAGCACAGCAGTGGTGTATAAAACTTACCAAAGTTTTATTACAAAATTATGGAGATTTTGGAAATCTACGATGAATTCATTTGATTTTCCACCAAGTGGTATTCTCTTTATAGTATGCCCTCCTTTATAATATTACCGCTTAAAGACAAACTTTGAATGCAAATCCAAAATTTCACAAAATGATCTTTTTAGATTATTTTGTATTTTAGGGAAGAGTGTACAGGATGTTCAGTAGATTAGATTCATAGTGACCTATCCTCCTGTTTTCAGCCTCCCAGACACGTGCTACCATGCCCAGTCTCAATTGCAGTCTTAGTGTGCATCAGGTATGGCACAGAAGGCCTGGGGATTGAACCCCTGGTCCCTGAGCCTGCTTGCAGATGCTTTAATCCACTAAGGTATTTGGCAGGTCCTTTCCAAAGGATCCTGAGTTGAATTTATGAACTAGTAGTTGGTTTCAATGGTTTATACTTAGGTTTCTTTCTGCTTTGTTTTATTGTTTTAAAGAGTATAAAACATAGTAAAAAGAACTAGAAAAGAAATAAAGTTCAATAAATAAAATGATATGAATCAACAATGGTTGTTATATTGCATATTGTCTACAAATTAGTTGTTTAGATTACCAGATATAAACAGTCAAAATTGGTCCAAAATTAAAAAGAATAACAACAATGTAATCACTGTTTCTTCAACAGATTAGCAGAATTCATCAGAATGACAATCTAAACTATCCTGCATATATACATATTTATATATATTTCCCTTTTCTTGCTTGCTTGCTTGCTTTCATTTCCTTTTATACTGAGTTATAAATTTGACAGAACTATTACAGGTTTTATGGGCTTCTAGTAGTACCAGGTTTGTAAATAACACTCAGAATTCTCATTGCACTTTGACTGCAAATGTGTGTGCAATTTTGTGACTTAGTTTCCCCACAATAAAGTTAGCTATTGCATTAACAATTTAGTTGGCTTATTATTCCTTTCGAGGCTACACAAGCATGATACACAATTATTTACTAGAAATGATTACTTGATTAAGAAATTAGTAATAACAAATTTTAATTGACAGTGTTTTCCAAAACTAGTACAAAATGTGTTTATCTGTGAAATCTAAAATGTATAAAACTGGGATATGAAAATTAATAGAACTACAGAAGGAGATGGAGTAGGTTATCAGTTTACTAGGATATTTCAATGTGTTTCTTGTAATAAGTTATGACTTGTATAAATTTCTCCCCAGACATCTGGTTGAAGACTTTTCATCAGCTGATTGTGCAACTGGAAGGTAGTAGAAGCAACAAACAAGGCTCCAGTAGGAGGAGGCTGGGTCACTGGGGCATGACCTTAAAAGAGATACTGAGGATGTGGTTCCCCTTACGTCTTTGCTTCACAGTGGCTGTGAAGGGGGAAGATCTGCTTCAGGACACTCTCTCCACTATGGTGTTCTGCCTTTTCACAAGCCTAAAACAATAGAGCCAAAAGACTGTGAAATGAAATCTCTGACACTGTGACTCAAATGAGATTTTTTTCTTCTTTAAAATATTTTTCCTCAGCACCTTTGCTATAATAATGGAAATTTGGTTAATGGACAATGCCGGATGAGTCAACTGCAGAAAACTGTGATGATAGAAAATATTCATTTAGTATAATTGCTCACGTTACTTTCATGGATATATATACAGTCTAAAACAATTAAGAAATTTATTTCTTGTATGTAATTACTTATAAATACATGGCCCTAAAATATGTCTCATTGTGGTTGAACACTGGATCACAATTTTTGTCAGACTATAATTAAATTTAAAAAGTAAATGCAAAACAAGTGTATTTCTTGTTTAAATATTTCATACTTATACACTATGAAATAAACTCCAATTTTTGTGATTTGAGAAAGAAACAGTTGTACATAAAATTTGTAAAATATGGTTAAGTCATTTCCTAGAAAATATGTGGCTAATGTTTTTTAAAAAATTAAAAAATAGCTGACAGGTAATATTACATGAAGCGAATTATGATAATAAGCCACAATGAAGTCATATTAAATTATAGGAAATGAGTCACTATGAATATATCTCAGTGGCAGAATATCTGACCGAAATGCATAAGGGCCTGGGTTCCAGCTTCCGTACTGAGAAGTTCAGTCAAATTGAGCAGAAAAGAATGGAAAAGAAAAAAAAATTTTATATTAATTTTATTATTAAATAAACAGCATTGAGATATTTTCAAAACAGGCTAGTAGGACAGTTACAAAAATTAATACATTGCATATTGTTGTCTTTGTAGTAGTTATTTATAGTACAAGATAGATATGTTATCTTGTCTAAACAGTATTAGTACAAAACGTTCTTCTCATTGAACTAACGGAAGGCAGCTGTATATCTATCCTGACTATATTGTATATAGATATATATATATTTTTTCACTACAAAATGGTCCTTCATTTATATCCCTCTTTTTTGTTTACTTTTGTCAGAGAAGGGTATTCCATTGCCATTCAAATATTGTAGGTGTGTGAATTCAGTAAAGTAATCCATTATAGTCCTGTAATCCATAATAGCAATGGGTTATCCATGGGACTGGCAATGTCAGAAGTTGTTGACTTGAGCCTTTTACAGATCAGCATATTAATATGACTT
>NDGN011393221.1:0-25752 GCA_002564285.1 Tympanoctomys barrerae
TGCTTTGCTAAGCTTGTTCCAAGTAGGTGCTTTAGACCACTGAGCCATCTCGCCAGCCCGCTTACTGGGTTTTATGAACTGACCCACAGGCCACTTTTTCTGTGCTAAGAGTATATAACAAGATCTGGGTCTTCACAGCAGTAGTACTAATGGCACTAGCACATCGAGCTCTCCCCGCTTTCGTGGCACTGGACGTGGAACCCAAGGCCTGTTGTACACTGAGCGACACCGTGCACTGCCACCTCCCCTTTTTTTTGAGATGGGGTCTTGCTTTGTGGCCTAGGCTGGCCTCAAACTCACAGAGAGACTCCTGCTTCAACCTCCCACGGGGAGTGCTGAGATTGTGGCCATGCACCACTGCACGTGACACTCTCTTCAGCCCTTTTTAAATTTTTTGTTTTGAGACAAAGTCTTTCTAAGTTACACAGGCTGGCTCAAATTTATGACCCTCCTGTCTCAGCCTCCTGGAGTGCCGAGATTACAGATGTGTGCTGCCACCCTGCGAGGGTCCTCAGTGGCCAGCTTGAGCATTGTGGAGGCCGCCTTCCTGCACCCGCCCCGGCCAGTCCCTCCGTGCAGAGATGGGGGCCTGCCAGCAGCTCTCTGCTGGGCCTCCGGCCTGTGGGGTAGGGCGTAGCTGGCTGTTGTCTCTGTGGATGTCTGGCTTCGTTTCACACTAGATTGAGGATGGAACTGCCTGTCCTGCCTGTGCTGCGTGCAGCCGGACAACGTCTCCCTCACCCCCACGTGGCAGTGTGGCCCTGGCCTGGCAGTGTCCTCTCCTGCCTCATTCTGGTGTGGAGGCGTGCTCCAGGCAACCTTCCTCTGATGTCCAGCGCTAAGGTGATGAGTCTGGGGCTATGTGTCCCTTTCTCATGCAGGACTAGTTCTCCGGTGGCCCTGGGAGACCATCTAACTAGAGAAATGAGAGCTGCTCGAGGATCTGGGTGAGACCAAGGCCCTTTAGAGTCGGGGCAGACCGTTGTGTGCTGCAGCCCAACGTTGGGGCTCAGTGTGGTGGACAGCTCACAGCGGAGCCCTCGCCTCCTTGGAGAGCTCCTGGAGCAGTGCCCCAGCACTACACAAAGGAAAGTCAACAACTCAGTCTTTCTTTTTCTTAGCCAGGGAAGGGATTGAACTCAGGACCTTGGGCTTGCCAGGCAGGCACTTAAGCTACTGAGCCATATCCCCAGGTCCTAACAACTCAGTCTTTTTTTAAAAAATGTATTTGGTACAGGGTCTCGCTGTGTGGCTTAGACTCGTAGTGATCCTCCTGTTTTCAGCCTCCCCAGCACTGGGATTACAGGTGTGGGTGGCACCACGCCCCATTTCTGTGGCTGGCTCAGTGTACCTGGGGGTGGGACCGACACAGCATGTGGTGTCAGCCCTGGTCCCGGCACTTGGCAACTCAAGCTTAGTCTGCTGAACTATCTTGCCGGCCCTCCACAACTCAAGTCTTGAAAACGCTCCTGTCCCCTTCTGAACAGGGCTCCTGGAGATCGTCCTCCCAGTTGCCTGAGGAAACTTGGAAGCCCACGGTTTGGCTGGTTTCCCTTGGTAAAGTGTCCACTCCAGGTTACAGCTGCTTCACAGTGGCTTAGACTTGGCTCTTGGGCCGAAGCTGGGAAGGGTGTGGTCAGGAATATGTGCTCTACCTGAGTGTGTGGGTGCTCTCAGGAGGCTGAAGCAGGAGGATCACAGGTCATGCCTGGCCTGGGCAGTTGAGTGACTTACTGAGACCCTGTCTCAAATACAAAATTAAAATTGCTCGGTGCAGAGGCCCTGGTTTCAAAGCCTCAGCGGGAGGCGGGGGAAGCTTTGGAATTGGGTTCAGATCTACAGCCTCCTGCCTGTAGCTTAGTACACTGGCCAGCTCTCCAGACAGCTGTTTCACAGGTTGTGGTAGCCACACAGGGAGCTTCAGCTCTGTTTATAGGGTTGCTTGAGATGAGTGCTTAATATTTGTAAATTAGGTACAGGCGTGGCCAACTAGACTGTAAATACTTCAGACATTTTTTAAAAACAGTAAAACACACTGCAGTGAGTCCTCTCAGAATGCTCCCTCTTGCTTCCGGCACACTTACGCATCACTTTGACGGGTTATGAGGTGAGAGAGGAGCTGAGAGTGCCCAGGGTGTGGCCCGCCTGGCGTCCCAGCAATCGGAGCGGACTCAGGAGGATCCCTACGAATTTGAGGCCAGCTTGGCCACACAGTGAGACCCAATCTCAACAGAACCAAACTCTAGAAAACAGCGCGCGCGGCTGCCGAGTGCTGTCCAGTAAAAGGTGGGCCTGCATGGCTCATCCTCCCAGCCTTGCGTGGCTCCTGCTGTCCCTACAGACCGCAGAACCTCTGAGAGAAACATTGTCCACTGTGGATGTGTCTGCCCCAGCCAGACACCGTGATAGGGTCAGTGGGTCCGAAGCAAGGAGGATTTCGAGGGGGACTATGGCAGTGTCTCTTACTGTAGCTCACTCAGGGGAGCCAGCTAGCCCAGCGGATTAAAGTGCCTGCTTAGGCAGACGCAGCGACCTGGGTTCTAGCCCCGGTGTGCTGTGCCATTCCCACCACTGGGCTCGCTGAGACAGTGAGTGAGAGGGCGTGGTGGCATGCGCATGTAATCTCAGCGTTCAGGAGGCTGAAAAATGGGACGATCACTGCAAGTCCAAACTGTGTAGTAGACCCTTTCCCTAAAATACATTAAAAAAAGAAAAAGAAAGGAAGAAAAGTTCACCCAACCTGGTTTTCTATCGTGCTGTAACTTGGTGCACAACAAGGCCTAAGGGCTGTGGAGATGGCTCAGCAGAATAAGCGCTTGCCTGGCAAGCACAAGGGCCTGAGTTCAATCCCCGGTTCCACAAAAAAAGAAAAAGAAACAACAAGGCATGAGCTCTCGCTCGTCGGGGACCGGCTCCTGGGTCCCGGTGCTCACTGCAGGGTCCCGAGGGAGCTGGCACACTCTGGCCTCCAGGGCGCTCTGCTGCATGGGGGGCTGGGATTGGAGCCGCAGCCCCAGGCCTTTTTGCTGTTTTGTTTTTTTTTTTTAGCTTTTTGAGACCTGATTTTTTGTATAGCTTGGGGTATGTGACACAGGCTAGCCTTCAACTCAGTCTGTCTGCCTCGCCTTCCTGAATGCTGGGCTTGCAGGTGTGTCACCCAGCTGGATGATTGTGGTGGATTTTTAATTTTTTCTTTATTTTGAGGACAGGGTCTCACTGTGTATTTCAGGCAGTGATCCTCCTGCCTTAGCCTCCCAAGTCCTGGGACGACAGGCATGTGCCACCATACCTGGTTGCTTCTTAGCTTTTGATGTGGTTGCCCAGGCTTGCAGACTGGCCTTGTATGTAGAATCCTCATGCTTCAGCCTCCTGAGTTCTGGAATCACAGGTGTGCCACGGTGCCTGTGGGCACAGTATCTTCTGGGTCTCTAACCATAGTATTTGAAGTAAAAAGGAACAAGATTTTTAAAACTTTTGATTGCTGGATGGGTGGAGGGATTGTGATACCGAGGACTGGTCCTAGTGCCTTTGCACTGAGCAAGGGTTGCTAATTCATTGAGCTGCCCGAGCTGGGCTGGAACTGGCATTTCTTGCCTTGACATCTGAGTGCTGGGATGCCAGGTGTGTATCCCTTAAAAGCCTGTCTCGGGTGTGACAGGTTAGTTCAGTAGTGCTGAGATTGCCTCCTGTGTGCAAGGCATGTGCTCCTCCCTAACACTAGAATGGAGCAGGGCCGGGGGCCAGGTTGGACTCACACTCAGTACCAGTGAGCCCCATGGTGGCCTCCTGAGAGATAGGTCTGGCTTCACAGGACACCTTGGGTGAGTGATGTCTTAAGAGCACATTTCAGGCAGGGGCGTTGAGCTGGCTCCAGGAGCCTGGGGATGTCAAGCCCTCTGGATGTTGCAGACAGGGGCTTTATAGTATCTGGCCTCAGATCTCAAGGGCAGGAGCAAGGCTCCCTAGTGGACGCTTGTCCCCGCCAGGCTGCAGGCAGAAGCTCTGTGGGTCCTTTTTTTTGTTTTGTTTTTTGGCGGAACCGGGGATTGAACTCGGACCCTTGCGCTTGCCAGGCAAGCCCTTATTCTACCGAGCCATCTCCCTGGCCCCCAACTCTGTGGGTCCTGGTCCTGTGATGAGAGCAGCTGGATGGAAGGTCCAGCACCCAGCAAGGATGACCACACTCATGCTGAGTGTGGCTGTTGGAGGTCCTCTGCCACTGTCTGTGGTCCTGGTGCCAGCTGGCCTGGCCTGCAGATGCTTCCAGTAGAAAGCTGTCAGGGTCCCCTGGCACCTGCGTTTTCCTGATCTGGGTGCAGACAGATGGCCCAGGTGGGGCCTCTGGAGCGAGACTGGTGCATGTTGCTGGGACCCCTGCGACTGTGCAGAAGCCACGTGTGGCATGTGGCGTTCAGTCACTCGGGCCATGCCTAGTGTTGATGTGCACAGCTTTGTTCCCAAGTTCTGGGGCTTCTCTGCTGCCCATCCTGGGATGTGTAAGGGCCCGGGAAAGGGATGGTGAGGAGAAAGGAGCAGGCCACAGGGTGCATATAGTCAGGTGCAGGGGCTGTCTGTGGTTGGTGCCAGCGTAAGCCTGGATGGAGCCTCTGTGAGGTGCTGACTGGTTATAGCTTCAGTGTGGACTGTCTGGGGTGAGTAGCACGATGCTGCCATGGAGCGGTGCCATGTGGGTGACAGCCATAGGCAGGCAGAGTCGCCACCCTGATGACCCCAAGCCTCCCGGGCTCAGCCTCTCCTGCACTGCTTGCCCAAGTGCCTGGACTGTTTGTAGCTTAGTTAACTTGAGGGTACCTACAGAAGATTTTGCCAAGTTCTCTGTAAGCTTTCATCCCACCTTTTTTTCTTTTGTTGATTTTTTGGAGATAGGGTCTTGTTTTGTACCCCAGGCTGGCCTCAAACCCGTAGCGATCCTCCTGCCTCAGCCTCCTGACCGCTGGGATTTCAGGCGCGTACCACCATGCCCAGTTCTCTCCCCTCACCCATTTTTCAGGAGAGGTAGCACTTGTAGCTTCTCTTCATGGAATGCTCTTCCTGTGCCTCACTGGTGGAGTCTCCTGTGGCAGGATATACCCTGGCACTGTAGCTGGGTGTCTGATTGGAGCAGTTCCCCAATTGTCATGGAAACGCAGCTCGCACATGACAGCCGGAGGTCTCTGAGTGTGCAGGGAGCCTAGAGCCGCACAGCTCAGCTGCAGGGCAGTGGGTGGAGCAGTTGAGAGTCCTGGGGCTGAGCTCCAGTAGGGCAGAGGAGAGAGCAGCCTGTAGTCCTCTTGGCCCCAGCTTGCCTTGGGCTTTCTCCATGCCTGGGTGGTGCACTCTGCTCACCTGTTCCCTTCCTTGCTTTTAGGGCTCAGGGAGGGATATTGGGAAGTTGCTTTTGCATCACCAGGGTGCTGTTACTGGGCAGTCTCCACCAGGTCGCCGCCGTCTGAGGCTTACACCCACCCTGGCACACCACGAGGGTGCTCCTATCCTGTTGGTGTATTCAGCAGGCCAGCGTTGTGTCAGAGCTGCGCTGGGAGTGCCTGGCTTGTCTGTCCTGCTGATTCCCTGTCCCTCTGATCACCTGTCTCTGAACATGCATAAGGCGGCTCTTTGTGGTCCAGTGGCGGGACAGTTTTCTGCTGTCTTTCTGAAGACAGGCATTTCTAGAGGAGCTGAGACCTGTGAATGGACTGTCCTGCTGCTCACAGGCTGAATGCTGCCTGGCCACTTGCTGCTTCTGGGTTGCTTGGCTGGGTCCTGCTTTTCCTCCAGTCTGGGCGACTCAAGATCACCTAAGGCCTTGGTGAGAAGTGAGGCCCAAGGGGAGCCCCAGGGAGCCTTCCTGACACCCCGCATGCCTGCTTGTCCTTCCGCGTGCTTCTGGCTTTGAGAGCCATAGCCCGTGTTCCTTCTGTTAAGGTGCATCCCTGTAGGCTCATGTGGCAGCCAGGCTGCCTGTGCGCACTGAGGGCTTGGTCCTGGCCGAGGCTGCAGGCCTGGGGAGACAGCCAGCGGCAACACCGTGTGGGGCCCGCCCAGAGCTTCCCTAGGTCGGAGAGCTGCCACCGGCTGTCTCCCCAGGGCCTGTGCAGCGGGCAGAGAGTGAGCGTCTGAGGACCCAGAGTTCTGGGACGCGTCCTCCATGTGTGGTACGGGGCTGGTGCAGGCAGGTCACACCCTTGCCAGTTCTGCATTTAGTCATGTGTTTGCCAGTGACATGAGTTTGCCTTGTCATTTGCCCAGTCACTTGTCCTGTGTGTGTCCACCTCAGCTCCAGCAAAGCAGCTCCTCCGAGTCTTGGCAGCCGAGAGTGTGAGGGGGGTTGCCCTGGGCTTTCCCAGAGCTTCTGCAGCAGTTCTCTCCAGCTCCAGCTCCACCAGAGGGCAGTGTGAGTGCAGGGCTGAGGAGGCTGTGGCCCTGGCTCTGCTGCTGTGAGGGAGCGGGGGAAGGTTGCAGTGTCTAGCTGCCGCTGCAGCTGCAGATGGGCCAGGCCTGCATCTGGGTGCGCTCTCGGCACGTGTGCAGCTGTGCTCCCTGAGCCTACTGCACCCAGACATGGGGCTCCCCTGCAACCCTCTGCCCCCTCATAGAGCCTCCAGCCACACTCTGCTGGTCTACACTGGGCCCCAGCACCGTCACTACCTGAAGTTGTATAGGTGCTTGTATGCAGCCTGTCCCCGAGCCCGGGCACAATAGCTGGTGTGTGGGAGCCGCCAAGGGAGGACAAGGAGGTAGCCAGTCTGCATGCCAGTGCCTGGCGGCTCTCCCGCTAGGCCTCAGGGTGGCTGTGGTCTCCAGTGAAACACAGTCCCTTGGACAGGTCTCTGGCTCCTGCTGGCCAGGGTCTCGTGTCATGCTGGGGACTGAGCCACACTTTCCTGAGTCTTTTCTCTCTCCACCCAGCTTGCCAGCAAAGCACGGACGGAGAAGGAGGAGAAGCTGAGCCAGGCCTATGCAATCAGCGCTGGTGTCTCCGTCGAGGGCCAGCAGCTCTTCCAGACCATCCACAAGACGTGAGTCGGGCAGGGTTCTGCGCAGTGGTGGGCTCCGTGAGGGCTCTCCTGGCCTTGATTTCCTGTCTGTACAACTTTGCTTTGGCTGGACACGACATACACCTGTAATCCCAGCTACTCAGGAGGCTGAGGCAGGAGGGGGGTCTGCAGAGGAGGAGGAGGAAGATAGGGACTGCAGGTATGGCTCAGTGGGAGGGCACTGGCATGAGCCAAGCCCTGGGCTCAAGCTCCAGCACCCCAAGAACCCTTATTTTTTGTACCAGAAATCGAGCTCAGGCCCTTGTGCGTGCCAGGCAGGTGCTATGCGGCTGAGCTGTGTTCCTAGCCCAAGAAACCTTACTTGGGATGGACTTCTGCATAAGTACCCTGCTAGATGCAATTGTCTGTCATCTCGAACTTGTGATTTCCTCCTTTTTCCTTTTCCTTTCCTTTTTCATTGTTATCTTCTGTAAAAGCTAGCACTGTGTTATTAGAGGAGCCTTATGCCCTGCGTGAATTTTCTCAGTTATACATTGGGATGGGCTTAGGCGATTGGGAGAGCAGAAGGCAACCTTCTAACCCTGTCCTGAAGAACATGGTGTCCCAGCAGAAGTTATCTGACCTCCTGCCTCTGCCAAGTGTTCCAGGACCCTCCTGCGTCAGCCTCCCAGAATACTGGGATTACAGGGTCGCACCACCCTCCTGGCTGCCCCCGATGCTTCCTCTTCTCCAGCTCTGTGCTCTGCAGTGGCAGCTGAGGGCTCTGCTGGGATCAAAACCTTCCTTTTGTTGCGGCAGCAGCATGGCCACCGCTGTGAGCCCCGGCCACACCTGAGATGTTGCACTCCGCCTCCTGGCCTCGGTACCCCACAGATAACTTCTGTGCTTTTCTCCTTCCAGCATTAAAGACTGTAAATGGCAAGAAAAAAACATCGTAGTCATGGAAGAAGTTGTTATTACACCCCCCTATCAAGTGGAAAACTGTAAAGGCAAAGAGGGGAGTGCACTGAGCCATGTACGCAAAATAGTAAGTGGCGGGGCCCTGTTGCACTTGAGTGCTAGGTGGCCTTGGGAAGGCGACAGCAGGCGCTGTGCCCCTCCAGCTGACCCCATCCTGGGGGTGTGAAGATGGGTGAGAGTTCTGCACCGGAGGGGTGGGGATCATTCAGCTCGTGTCGCAGTCGAGGTCCACTTCTGCCGCCAGCCTCGGTGTCAGCAGGCCTGGTGTCACCTAGGCGGTGGGCGGGCCATGTCTCAGCCGCTGTGCTGATGCTGCCTGGGCTCTTGCAGGTGGAAAAGCATTTTAGAGACGTGGAAAGCCAAAAGGTCCTGCAGCGCTCACAAGCCCAGCAACCACAGAAGGAGGCTGCCCTGTCGTCCTGAGGCCATGCGGCGGGGACCTCGGCACCCAGCGCACGGTGGCGGCTCACGGAGGCAGGCCGGGGAGGGGAGGGACCCCATGTTTCCTGCTGGCTCCTGCTCCCGGGGGCCAGCGCGTCCAGTCTTAGACTTGAACAGACAAACACCCAACAAAAGCGAACAGAGATAATTTAAAGTTGAATCATTACTTGACTAACAGACTTCGTCCGCCATGTCCTTGTCACAGCCCTTCTCCGACAGTCACCTTGTTAATTTTATTTTCAAAAGCCCGCTGTCCGCTCTGGCCTCTCACCTCTTCCTCTCTGGCCCTACTCTGTCCCTGCCGTTCTGTTTCTATGAGTGGCTCGAGTTGCCTTCCAAATGATTGAAAGAAACTTTGACATCTCTTCTTCCCAAATGAAAGTGACAAGCTGACTGTGACTCTTGAGTTGAGGCCAGAGCAGCCGACAGAGGTCTCACTTTAAATGTTTTTCTTACTTTTTTTTCTTTTCTTTTTCTTTCTTTCTTTTTTTTTTTTTTTTTTTTGCACAAGGCGTGGCTTGAATTAGTTTTATTTTTCTTAACTTTAAATATATATATGAAAATATATATTAAAATGTTCTCTAAATATTTTCTGCTTCTTGCAGGTCTCTTTTTACTAGATCATGGCCACTCTTCCACCTCTTACCCCTGAAACACAATGTGTTGCCCTTCCTGTTGCCCCGCCAGCCACCGCCTCGGCTTGGGCCACCGAGGTGGGACTTGGCTCGGGGGTCCTGGGCCACCAGCAGGTTGCGGGCTGCGCCTGGCCCCTCTCGACCCTCGCGCCTCTCCATGGTACTAGAAGAGCTGCAGGGCTGCACTTGTAGGGCTCGTCCTCCCGGGACACTGGGCTGCCGCCCCACGAGGTGGCACCAGCCAAGTCCCAAGCCCCACCCTCCTCACCCCAGCCCCAGCCCAAAAGTGACAACTTACAAGCTCATGACAGCTTGTATGTGCTCCGGCGGGCAGCAGCCGGGGAGGCGACTGGACTCTGGTGTGGCTGACTGGCACGTCGCCGCGTGGGCGTGGGGCTGCGTGCGGGCCTGGCTGGTGCCTTGGGGGTGCGGGGTGGGTTAACTACTATTCTTTTTGGCCATGATCTCCTTCCCTTCCTTTTTTTTTTATTTTAATTAAATGAATGGATCAAAATTAAATAATTCAAGCCCTGCCTTCAAAATGAAAAAAAATTTTTTTTAGTATTGTTTAGCAAAAACAATAAAACCCAAATTTTTTTAACCATTACTCATGTCTTGGGTTTGTGCATCCTTGAGGGCCGAGGCGGGTGTCTGCTGCAGCTCCTTACCCAGGAGGGTCTGAGGCCCGAGGGTCCCCCACGGCTGCCTCTGCAGCAGGGCGGGGGCGGGTGCCAGGACCCAGGGGTTCTGGTCAGTGGTTTTCTGAGCCAGGTCTGGCTGCGTAGTCCAGGTTAGCCTCCAACCCACTGTAACCTTGGCAAGCCTTGAACTTTGGGTCTTCCTGCCTCAGCCTCTGAGGGCTGGGACAGCTGGGGTGCTTGCCCAGAGCAGGCTAGAGAGGGCACTAGACAGTGCAGAGCTTGTGTGGCAGCAGCTCTGCGCGCAGTGGCCTCTCTGGGGACGGTGCTGCCCAGCCCCCAGGTCTGCCTGCCTCTGCGCTGGGCGGGCGCAGGCTCTGTGGCCGCTGGGAGCCAGCGTATCAGCTGCTCTCCCCTGTGCTACGCAGGGAAGGAAGCAGGAAGCAGCGGCGCAGGGCAGCTCGGGACCCTGCCCCAAGACCCCATCTCAGGCGTTGCCCTCCTGTGTCGTTGCCGTGCAGGCTAGGGTGCGGGGCCCCGGGAGAAGCTGGCAGTGGTGTGGCCAAGGTCAGGTGTTGGGGCCCAACACCGTGATGGTAAGCAGCAGGTGCCACTGCCACCATGGCAAAACTGCGACAACCACAGGACAGCAGCCAAAAAGAGCACGCAGGGGCCAGGGGGATGATGGCTCAGTGGCATAAGCGCTTCCTGCCAAGTGCAAGGGCCTGAGTTCAATTCCAGGTTCTGCAAAAACAAAACAAAACCCCCCAGTGCCCTGCTGGTGGCAGGCGCTCCTGGCCCCCACCCACCAGCAACAGGCCATTGGGTGGAGCTTGAAGACAGACAAGCTCTCAATACAGTGCATGCCGTGTGTGGCACTAACATGGAAGTGAGAAGCAGGTGCCCAGGTCGGGCGACTTTACCCCGTTGCTCCTGCCCACAGATCCTGTTACTAGACCTCCCTGCCCCCAGTGAGTGCTGAGCAGAGCGCCCTCCCCAGCCTGGGCTGGCAGCAGTGTGGCCCTCAAGGACAGCCATCCAGACAGCCTGATGAGGAGTGTCCCTGTCACAGTTGCTGGGCTCACCAAGAAGCAGGTTTCTGACAGGTGTGTCTTAAAGTGCCAAAGGCTTACGAGGTGGGCATGGGCGAAGAGGGGCCGGGTCAGACTTCAGCCACCTCACATGCCAGTCCTGAGCTGCCCTCCACCCCTGCTGTCCCAGCACCTCATCCATACGCTAGTCTTGTGCACCCCTGTAAGAAGCGGGCCCCCCTGAAGGGGTGATTTGGTCCCTAGCTGGGTAGACTGGTAAGGTCAGCAGGGCCTGCCTGGGCACCCAGAGGGACCCACCTGTCCCAAGCAAGGTCTGCAGGGAGCCAGGACAGCTTTGTAAGTTCGCATAGCTTGGCTGGGAGGCAGTGAGGGGCCAACCCCAGCTCGCTCCTGTCCTCCCCTCCGCTGCCCTTGAGGCCTTCATTCCCCTGGCTCCAAGGCCAGGAGAAGCCAGAGTTGCTGGATGTGGAGTGGGGTAAAGAAGGGCATCCCATGGAGCCGGGGAGATGGCTCAGAAGCATAAGCGCCTGCCTGGCAAGCGCAAGGGTCTGAGTTCAATCCCTGGTTCTAGGGGGGAAAAAAAAATGCATCCCAGGGTGGAAGGGCCACTTTTTCTTTTTGGCTCTGGGGACTGAACAACCTAGACCTTGCACTGCCCTTCAGCCCAGACTCGGGTCATGCTGGACCATAGCAGAACTGAACGCCCCGCACAGGCGCCCGCAGACAGGCCTGGAGGTGAAAGCCCCTTCCTGGGGACGCAGGGTGTCCATACTTTCGGCCTCTTACTTCTGAGCACCAAGCACAAGCTGCACACTGAGCACACTTGTGCACTTACTGTGTGTGCGGCATGATTTCCCAGGTGTTCTGTATACTTGGTCCCGGGGCTGTGACAGCAGTGTCTTCTTCCCCATGGAGCTCGCGATCTAGTGGCAGAAAACTGGCAATAAAAGGGCCACGAATACAAGCCAGCCGGGTGGCACAGGCCTGACATCCCAGGATTTGGGAGGCTGTGGCAGGAGGACTGTAAATTCCAGTCCAGCTTGTCTCAAAAAGAGACGGTGCGAGATGCATCTCAGTGCGAAGGCCGCGGGTTCGGTCCGTGAAACGCCGGGCAAAAGGAAAAAGGCGGGGTGCTCATAGGGCGGGGCGCCGGAGCCCTGAGACGCTGTCCCCGCCCCTCCCGCAGCTGGGGCTCCCAGGTCTGGCTGCAGAGCGTGGCCTGCTCCAGCCCGGCGCAGCGCGACCCGGCTACCGGGCGCTCCGGTCTCGCTGCTCCTTGCTCCAGCCCACGTTTCAATTTTGCGGGTGCAGAGCAGGTGGGGCGGGGCGGGCTGGAGTCTTACGGTGGCTGAGGGCACGGCTTCTGCCCGGAACTAGAGAACCGAAGCTGTGCTTCCGGAAGTCGGGGAGCGGGGGACCGCGCACGGGGCCGGAAGTTGCGCATCGCATTCCAGCGCGGGCCTGGCAATCTGGTGTGAGGCCGCAGCGAACTGCCCTTTCCCAAGATGGCATCGAGGATCGGTTCCAGACGGTGGCTACTGCAGCTGCTCATGCAGTTGGGCTCGGTGCTGCTCACGCGCTGCCCGTTCTGGGGCTGCTTCAGCCAGCTCATGCTGTATGCCGAGAGGGCCGAAGCGCGCCGGTGAGCGCCTGCGCAGCCGCTGTCTGGTGGGGGGCGGGTCCGGGAGCAACGCGAGGCCGTGGGCCCTGGGCCCGAGGCCGGGCGCACGGGCTGTGCGGCTCGGTCCCGGGGCTCGCACGCGGCGGGAAGCGGGATGCTGCGCCCCTGTCCCTGCGACCTCAAGGCACCACAAGGCACGCTCTTGCCCGCAGGAAGCCCGACATCCCTGTGCCCTACCTGTACTTCGACATGGGCGCCGCTGTGCTGTGCGCCAGCTTCATGTCCTTCGGCGTCAAGCGGCGCTGGTTTGCGCTGGGCGCTGCGCTGCAGCTGGCCGTGAGCACCTACATTGCCTACGTGGGCGGCCACGTCCACTATGGGGACTGGCTGAAGGTGAGCGGGCCGTCGGGCACCAGGCTCCTCCTCCACGAGTGCAGTCTGAGGTCCGGAGGTGGCGGAGACCCCGCGGGTCACCCCATGGAGCGTGCTGGACAGAACCCGAGCCACCGGGCTCCCAAGTCCCCATAGCCGCGAGGAGTCCCAGGCCCTGGGCAGTGGACCCTGGAGCCGGCTCGGTCCACTCGCCTGATTGTGTGAGGTGTAGGAGTCCGCAGTGGCTCAGGAGCAGGGTTGAGGTCGTGTGGGACAAAGCCACGGAGCCAGGTGTGTGGACGGGGACAGCACGGGGAGGTGAGAAGCCGTTGTTCAAACGGAACAGACTCTAGAGCAGGACACTGGGCCTCTCCGGCCCTGGGTGGGGAAGGGGCACTGTGTGGTGTCTGGGTTCTGCCACTTACTTTCTGTAGGATCATGGACAATTTTGTTAACCCCTCTGGGCCTCAGTTTCCACTTCTGTAAAAAAGAATTATGTGTCTCTGCTGTACCTGCCCTCCACACTTGGAAATGGTAAGAGGGTTCATGCTGTGGGACGGAGAGATGGGAGCCAGGAGAAATGTGGTGGCCGCGGCTCCTGACTGGGACCTTTGCTCTGGCCCTAGGTCCGCATGTACTCGCGCACGGTGGCCATCATCGGCGGCTTCTTAGTGCTGGCTAGCGGAGCGGGAGAAATGTACCGCCGCAAGCCCCGCAGCCGTTCTCTGCAGTCCACTGGCCAGGTGTTCCTGGGCATCTACCTCATCTGTGTGGTAGGTTGGGGCCCTGCTGGCTGGAGGTGCCTGCGGGCAGTGAATTAGGGGCCCCACCCCGGAGCACAAGGGAAGTGGGTACCACAAGGCCTTGTACCCAGCTATGGATGGCCTGACTCCCAGGGCTGCCCTGAGCCTCAAGGACCCCCCATGCACTCTCTGCCCACATTCTTGCTACCAGGTAGACAAGTGGTTCCAAGCCTGAGGGCTGGGGAAGTATGGGGGACTCATTCTCTCATGGGTTCCAGCCTTTTGAGTTCTGGGAGAGGACACAGAAGAGAGGTGTGGTGGGGTACAGGGCCCAGTTGAGACCTAGAGATGATGGGGTCTCCCTGGGAGGCCCCAGGCACTTGGCCTCAGCTCCATTCCCAGGCATTGCAAGCCATGTGGAGGGCCTATGAGACAAATGTCCTTCTGTGAGAAGCCCTGAGGGGAGAAACAGAGGCTCATGCCTCCTGGGCCTAGAGCGTGGGGCTGGCCTTCGCTGCTGTAGAATTGAGTCTCAGGATGGTGTGTCCCCAGGCATACTCACTGCAGCACAGCAAGGAGGACCGGCTGGCGTACCTGAACCATCTCCCGGGAGGCGAGCTCACGGTCCAGCTCTTCTTCCTGCTCTATGGAGTCCTGGCCTTGGCCTTCCTGTCCGGCTACTACGTGACACTGGCTGCCCAAATCCTGGCGGTGCTGCTGCCCCCAGTCATGCTGCTCATCGATGGCAATGTGGCCTACTGGCACCACACACGGCGGGTGGAGTTCTGGAACCAGATGAAGCTCCTTGGCGAGAACGTGGGCATCTTTGGGGCCGCAGTCATCCTGGCCACTGATGGCTGAGTCTTGCGGTGCAGGCAGCCTGCCTTTTGCGTCCCTGGTCTCGCTACTGTGGATTATGCTTTTTCTTCATCGATTTGGTCCTTTGTGGTTTTTGTTTTTTATCTCCTTTTCCTTTCATAGTTACAAGGCAGGTCTTATCCCTAAGTTCGCAGATGGGTTCTGTAAGGTGAGAGCCCTGACACTGATGCCTCACAGGTCTGTTCCCGTTTGTGAGGAAAACGGGCTTCCAGGGCAGGGTGAGGAGAGTACATAAGAGGGAGCAGGGCTGCAGGGGTGGGGTGCAGGTCCTCACATGGACAGAGAAAAGGAGACAGCCAGTTGTAGTATCGATCCAGCAAGCCCCACAGCCTTGTGTGTCTGGGAGGTGACTGGATTATGGGCTTGCAGCTGACATTCTGTTAGAGATGGGCTGGAGGGAAGGAGCAGCCACTAGCTGTGGTGTTGGCCTGGAAAGGCTCCCTCTCCCCCCACCCCCACCCCACCTGGGCTCCTCTTTACCTCTCCCTGCTTCCTGGCTGTCATGAGATGAGCAGCTTTTCCCATGCCAGGCCCCTCTGCCAGGCCAGTGCCTTGGAACCAGCCGGCGGCGGCCCGACATGGGAGCCAAGTTGTGGCTATCAGGTACTCTGTCACAGCAACAAGGACAAGAAAACCGATTTTGGTACCAGCAGTGGGGTCTTTGCCTTGAGGCCGCCTCACCGGGCAGGTCAGCAGCCTTTGGAGCTGGTTCTCTGGAAGAGGCTGGAAAGGTCTGGAGAAGTAGCCCTAGAACAATATAAGCCAAGCTTAGTGGGTATTTCTGGTTGGAGCCCAGAATGATGGCTGGGTGTGGTGGTATATGCCTGTCATCCCAGCACTTAGGAGGCTGAGACAGGAGGATTGCTGCACGTTCAAAGCCAGCCTGAACTACATAGGAGTTGAGCCCATCTCAAAACAACACCAGGGGGCCGGGGAGACAGCTCAGTAGAATAAGCACTTGCCTGGCAAGCACAAGGACCTGAGTTCAATCCTGGGTTCCGCAAAAAAAACAAAAACAAAAAACCCACAAAACCCCAAATAAGCATTTTATCAGAATGCTGATAAAAAGGCAGGCTATAAAGACAAAACTCAGGAGGCTTGACCTCGGAAAGGGGACCCCTCTGGCAGTTGGACTGCAGGCCATATTTATTGCTCTGGCAGAAAACTTGTGTACTTTTTGCTCTTGTCCTGAGACTGCAGGAGACTAAGGGTGGCAGTTTAACCCATCATGAGGGTAGTGGCGTGGTACTGTTGCTGGCTCGCTCTCTTTTTTTTCCCTGCAAATGGCATGGCTGGGTGATTTTAAAAGTTCTGATTTTCACAGAGAAAGTAGCTCCTGTAATGGCAGAAGAGATCCTGGTTGCTGAAAATACAAGCATTAGAAAGAAGCCAAGTACCGTGGATGAGGACACATGGCTGAGGGTGTATCACGAGTCAGCGAGAGCCCCTTGCTGGGCAGCCCCGGGGATGCAAGGCTGTGGCCTGCTTTGGTCAGAGAGCCCTGTGGCGCCGTGCGTGGCAGGTGCTGCCTAGGGAATTGGTTCCCGGTGTTCACTGCACCACACTCGGCCATCAGGCACTCGGAGGCCTCTGCCGCTGCCATCCAAGAGGACCTGGGTGCTGCTCAGCAGGCCTTGGCGCCACCCCTGTTGCTGGTTTTGCACGGTGCGAAATTGGGGTCAGAAGGCTTCCACCCGGATTCAGGAGCTGCGAGCCCGTGTGTCCCCAGAGCAGGTCAGTGTGACTGAGCAGCCAGAAATGGGGTGCAGACCCGAGGATGGTGGGAAGCCAGCACACGGGGTGTCCAGAAAGGCTCAGGAGTGAGCGCCGTTGGCCCGAGAGAAGGCGGGGTGGCGCAGGCCCTCCGGGGCTCCCGTCTCGCCGCAGCGTGTTCTGGTGCTGGACGTCGAGCTGTGGCATTTAATGCTTGCTCTGCTGGGCTTCAGTCTCGCTGTGCTCTCTTCGAACGCTTGGTTTTTGCTTTCCTTTTTCTCTCTTTTTTCTCTCTTTGAGACAGTGCCTCACTTGTAGCCCAGGCTGACCTTGAACTTGGAGCACTCCTGCCTCCGCCCCCAGTGCTGGGATTATAGGCAGGCAGCACCACGCCTGGCTCTGTCCCCCTTCCCCTTCTGAGTGGGAATGTTTACCGGGTGCCTTTGTATGTGGGCAGAAGTTGGCTTTCTTTGGTTTTTCTAGGGGCTCGTGGCTAAGCATTTGTCTTAAATCTCAGAGACTTTGAACTGATTTTTGGCAGTGCTGGGACTGGTGGGCCTTGGACAGCTCTTCACTTGGTCTCAGCGCAAAGGCCAAGAAAGGGTTGGGCAGCTCTCAGGTGGACCAAATGCATTTTGCACGGTGAGACGCCCAGGAGCCTTCTGGGAGCAGGGTGGCCTGCTGCGCTCGTATCTGGATGTCTCCCCAGGGCCATATGGGTTTGGAAGGCCACTGGGTTACAGGGACTGACGGCCGACTCCTGTTAGGAGGTGGGGTATGGTAGAAGAGGGTCACGGGGACATGGCCTGTAAAGGTTTGTGTGCTTCCTTTCTGGCTCCTCCTTTCACGCCACTTCCTGTCCACCAAGCTGAGCTGCACTCCACTAGGTTTCCGGGCCAGGCCA
Organism: Tympanoctomys barrerae; assembly: GCA_002564285.1. Lineage (NCBI taxonomy): Eukaryota > Metazoa > Chordata > Mammalia > Rodentia > Octodontidae > Tympanoctomys > Tympanoctomys barrerae. The sequence goes on from NDGN011393221.1 coordinate 16,957, forward strand.
CCCTGCCTTGGGGCTGGCTGACTGTGGACTGAAATGTGACCAAGCCAAACGTCTAACCCCCAGATGTGGGGATGCTCAGCGAAAGAGCCTGCGGTCCCAAAGGCAGTACTGTGAAGAATCTCCATTTGCACCACTGTCTTGCTGAACGCCGTATTAGGGATTACATGTGGCTGCTCTGGCACTGAGCCCCGTCTCCAGCCCTTTTAGGACAAGGTCTTGAGCCAGGCATGGTGCACACACCTGTAATCCCAGTACTCGGGAGGCTGTGGTGGGAGGCCCATCCACGGTTCAAGACCAGGGCTGGGAGATAGCTGTGCAGCATAAGCGCCTGCCAGGCAAGTGCAAGGTCCCGAGTTTGATCCTCAGGACCACATGCTGAGCCAGCCTGAAACAGTGGTGGCCCACACCTGTAATCCCAGCACTAGGGAGGCTGAGGCAGAACAATCACAAGTCCAAACTGTGTAGCGAGACCCTGTATCAAAATAAAAAACAGCACAAGACTAACCTGGACTACAAAGTGAGCTCAGCGTGAGCTGCATAGTGAGACGCTGTCCCAAAAAGACCAAAAAAAGGAGCCTGGGGAGACGGCTCAGTAGAAGAAGCGTTTGCCTGGCAAGCACAGGTCCGGAGTTCATCCCTGGTTCCACACCAAAAAAGCAAGACAAGGTCCTGCTGAGTTGCGCAGGTTGTCAGGTCGTGCTTAAATCTGGCGTCCTCCCTCAGCCTGGAGCTGCGTGCAGGAGTGGGGTACCGCACCTTGCTGTGTGTTGGCCTGTGCGTCAGGGCCCTAGAGGCCTAGCAGCAGGCACCATAGAAGGCGCGCGGGCCCTGGGCCTGTGCTGTGCCAGCCGCCGTGGCCTCGGGAATGGCCGTCCCACCTCAGCCAGCTACAGCGGCCTCCTCCACGCCAGGCCACGTAGTCCTCCAGAAGGAGACACTGGCCAAGTTGGCCTGCTTCTGTTCTCCCCACAAGCACTGCGCCCTGTGCTGTGGTTGATGGGGTTTTTGAGATGGGGTGTCAGTGTATTCCAGGCTGCCCTCCCCAGGGACCCCCCTGCCTCAGCCCAGGTGCTGGGATTACAGGCAGGGGCTGTTGGGAGCTGCTTAATGTCGGGTTTCTTGGAAGCCTGTGTGGCCAGGCCTGACCATGGGCCCCCGGGATTGCCTTCTGTCCTAGACTCCCCACGGATGCCTGGCCCTTCTCACAGGTCTCCAGCGCTGGGCTGTGCTGCTGCTCCGGGGCTCCTCCGCAGGATCCAGCGGCTCTGGGTCCCAGCCCAACCCACACAGCTCACCCACAGCCCTCAGGAAGCTCAGTCTGTGCTTTGGCTTCTCCCTCAGTCCTGCACTCCTGGGGCAGCCCCTGGGAAGGATCCAGTGAGGACTAGAGGGCCAGGTGCCCCCACCCCCGCGTTGTCATACCCAAGGAGGTGAGCCTCAGGCCACAGCACGCAGCCAGTCAGGCCGCACCCCAGCACCCAGATCCTGCAGGAGCGCGCAACCCTCGGGCCTCAGCCCTCTCTCCCATGGTGGCCCTTTGCTGCCCATGTCCCCACTCATCCTGGTAGACAGCACTGCACCTGACCATCATGGTGACTCAGAAATGTCAAATGAGCCAGGCCAAGTAGCTCCAGCTACTTGGGAAACTGAGTCAGGAAGATACAAATGGAAGACCAACCGGAGCAATTTAATGAGACCCTGTCTCAAAATAAAAAGGCTGGGGTGTAGCTTGGGGTTCCCTGGGTTCAATTCCCAGGACCAAGTCCACCAGAGAGTTGCCGGGGGCCTCTGGCCTCCTCCCCACTGAGCTGGTTTTGCTGGGAAGGTAGCCTCCAGCTGGGCCAGGGAGCATGTCCGAATTGAGTTTTAAGCCAAAACCAACTGTCAATGGCTTGGTTGAGCTCTTTGCAGGTAAGAGAGACTGGGTGTCCGGGCGTGGCCCCCAGCCTGCGTGGAGGGGCGGGGCAGGGCAGGGCTGGGCCTCTATCCTGTGCTGACTCAGCCGTTTGTAAGCTCCCAGGCACTGATGGAGTGCCCGGCAGCGGTGGCAGGAGGCAGGAGGTGCTCTAGGCAGAGCTGCCGTCCCTGGCAGGAAGCCATTGCCCCTGGCCCAAGTGAGGACAGAGGCCCTGGCTTTGCTCTGAGGTCTTGGTCTGCCCCTCCCCGGCTGGCCCCACTTCTGCCCTCTGGGCAGAGCCAGGCTGTGTCCTCTGAGGCTGAGCCAGCCCCACAGGGGTTTCTGGTCCACCCTAGTGTCAGTCTCAAGGCCTAGTGGGGTCAGCTGCCTGGGTCTGAGGCTGGCTTGCAGAAGGAGTCTGGCAGCCCCTTGGCGTGGTTGACCAGCTCATAGGAGTCCCGGATGTCAGCCAGGCCAAACCAAAAAAAGATCCACTGCTTGTTGGAGAAGCTGCCGTCGCTGTGCTTGAAGTACCTGGAGGAAGGGAGGGACCTTAGAGCATGGCGGGGCTTCGGGCTGGACACCAGCAGGGCCCTGCTGTCTCCACTATTTCATCACCATTGGGACATGGGGGTGGGAGGTGAGGGAAGAGCATGGCCCTAGGCTTGCCTTGAACTCTGGACTTTTGCGATGAATGCATTCTCAGCCCCCACTGCACCCCCGGCTCCTTTTGAGACAGTCTTGCTGTGCAGTTCAGGTAGACCTCAAACTGACATCAATCCTCCTGCTTCAGCCTCCCAAGTGCTGGGATTACAGGTGTGTACCACCATGCCCAGCCTGAGCCCTGTAATTTTTTTTTCTAATTTTGAGAAAGGATCTCCCTAAGTTACTCAGTTCCTCAGGCTGGGCTTCCACTTGCAAGCTTCCTGCCTCAGCCTTCCAGAATGGCTGGGATTACAGATGCAGGCCACTGTGCCTGGTGTCCTGGTCACTTCCTAGCATCTAAAGTGCAGTGGTGGTGAACGGGGAGGCCTGGAAGTGCAGGAGCTTGGCAACTAGGCCTGAAGAATGCCAAAGAACACAGGCAGGACTGCCGTGCCGGCACTCTGTAGGCTGAGGCAGGCTGTCCATGAGTTCGAGACCGCCTTGGCTATGTAGGGAGACCTTGTCTCAAAAGCCAAGAAACATTTTAAAGTCATAAAAGAACCTGAAAGTTCGCGGACAGGAGGGGCTGTGCCTCTGACCGCGGGGACCCCGGTAGCCTCGTGACTAGAAGGAAGCCGTCTCCAGCCTACCACGGGTTGATGGGGTTGGTGACCCGTGAGCGCCAAAACAGCGTTTGCAGGTCCCGCCGCAGGCACTCCCAAAGCATCTCGCCGGAGCCCTGACCCTGGCGGCTTGCGCTCACCACGAACTTGTCCAGGTAGGGCGTGCCCCCCAGCACCGGCTCCATTGTCAGGATTGCAGCGGCATGGTACCTGGGTGGCAGGGCAGAGCCTGTCAGGATGGCCCCGTCCACCAGCTCCGTGGGGCCTGCCACCCGGGATCAACCCTCACCCCTCTGAGACGTAGACCGAGTGTAGCCGCGGATGCAGCGACGCCAAGTAGTCTTCACGGAGCCTCTTGCCAAAGCTGGCGTTGACCAGGGTCACCAGCCGGGCCTGGTCCAGGCTGTCTAGGCTGCGCACACGCAGCATACGTTCTGCATTCTGGAACAGGGTTCCGGAGCCTGTAGGTCGGCGGGAGGGCGGGTGACCTGGGGCCGATGGCCCGCCTGCAGGGGATGGGGCGGGCCAGGGCACGGGCATCTCTGGTGGCCCTGCCACCTGACTGGCCCAGCTAGTGCCTTTAGCCCCACCTCCGAGCGTGTCTTCCCCTGGGGTCACGCCCACCCCAGGACTTCAGCTCCGCCCGGCCCCGCCCCTCCAACATCCACCTATACCAAGTCCCTTCGACCACCTTTCTGCCTCGATGGCCCCACCTACAGTTAAGCCACGCCCACAGGCCGCGCCCTGGCCGCTCACCCTTGTTGCTGAAGAGCTCGGTGAGCAAAGCGCTCGGGGCCGTGACCACCGCCGAGCAGTGGTGCGGCAGGCGGCTAAGCACGTCCACGATGAGCCGTACCTGGCGCCGTTCGCGCGGGCTGGCCCACTCAGCGCTGCTCACCAGGTCCAGGTCGGCCGGCAGGTTCACGTTGCTCAGCACCTGCGTGGTAACCCGGCAGTGAGCCGGGAGTGCGACCGCGCGGAAGCCCTGCCCAGGAGGGGGACGGGACACCACCTGCTGTTGTGCGTCGCGCAGCCCGCCCTGTGCGTTGAGGAAGATGGTCTTCGTGGGCAGCAGCGCCTTGGCCAGCGCAGCCGCCACCTCCAGCGAGTCAAGCAGCACAGCGCGGCGCGCAGCCGTCTCCCCCACAGGGCACAGGATTGGGATACTGCCCGCCTCCAGGCACCAGTGCAACAGGTCGGTCTCCACGGCCACGATGCCGCCGTAGCTACGAGTGGGGCGGGGTGAGGGGCAGGGCGCAGTGGGCGACCTGGGGGAAATTGCTGGGGGACTCGGATAGGCCAGGGGCGTGGGCACCAGGCAGCCTGAAGACTCACCTGGCGTGTGGGGCGGGCTCGGCCGCGCTCAGCACCGAGCCCCCACCAAAGAAGGGTACCGCGGCCGCCGCGTTGTGGCGCAGTGCATCCACCAGCGCCTTGCAGCTGCGGGCCAGCTGCGCCTTGGCGTCCCAGAAGGACAGGCAGCCCGAGGGCGCGGTGGGCGCCGGCAGTCCCAGCACCACGAGTGGGCGCATGTCCATGCGCTGTAGGAAGGCCAGCGCGAAGGCCAGGCTGGACACGGCGCGCGTGCAGCCAAGCACTGTGCCGTCCACCTGTGCCGGGGCGTGCGGTCAGGGTCTTGCCTGGGCCCCCGCCTCTGCTCCCGCCTCGCCGCGCCCTTTGCCCGCCACACCCCGCCCTCCGACCTTGGACCCCGCGGCACCTGGGGGCAGGGCTGGCATAGCAAGGAGTTCCTCCCACGGCCCCTTCTCCCCAGTGCCCACCGCAGCGCACCTCGATGACCGCAAAGGGCCGGTTATCCTCGTGGTGGCAATTCTGGAAGCGCGCGAGCCACTGGCGCGCCTCCCCGGGGCTGGCGCCGCACTGGCTCAGGAAGGCCTGGATGTCGCGCTGCACCTGCGAGCGGCTGCCCGGGTGTGCTGCGGGGGCCTCCGGCGGCGGGAGGCGCGTCCGCACGGGGCGCAGCGGAGTGCGTTCCCCCTCCGTCTCCTCCCGTGGGGTCCTAGGGCGGGCCCGCGCCGTGCTCAGCCGGCGTCCTGGGCTGGCGCCCCCAGCCGCGCCCAGCCGCGCGCTGCAGCTCAGCCTACGCGCGTCTCGGGGACCGCAAAGCCTCGACCCCGCGGCGCCCCGCAGGGCGACGGCCGCCAGCGTAGTTACCATGGCGACCGCACGCTGCCTCCACGCGTGTTAGTGAGTGGGGGAGCAGCCTCTAGATGTTAACTGACCGCGGGGCGGGTCTTGGGCCGGGGCGGGGCCTGGGCGCGGCCTATGCGTATTGGAAGAATCGAGCCGCAGGGCGGGGAAGGGGAGTGGGGGTGCGACCTATGGCCCTGGGTCACGAGGGCGCGTGGGGGTGCCGCAGCGCTTTCATCTGCTGCCGGGTGGTGGCGGGCACGAAGGCCCCGGAGGATGAAGGAGCTGGTGGGGTCAGCGGGCTGCGGGACATCTGGCTGTCTGAGTTCCGGCCAGGTGATCAGGTGGACCTAAGTGGACTCACTGCAGCTTCTGGGGTTGCCTCTGAGAACCTGTGGGACCTCAGTACTGAGCTTTTCTTAAACTATTTATTTATTTAGTTACTTGTGTTTTTGTCTTTTTGAGACAGGATCGCGCTGTGCAGTTCAGGCTGGCCTTGAGCTCACTTTGTAGCCCAGGATGGCCTCGAATTCACACCCTCATCCTTCTGCCTAAACTTCGAGTGCTGGGATCACAGTCACAGGTCGCCACGCCCGGCTGTTACACTACTTTTTGTGCTGTTGGAGATTGTACACAGGGCCCTCACAGTGGGCTTCAAGCCCATCCAGCGCCTTCTTATTTTTATTTTGAGAGGCGGTCTTGCTAAATTGTTGACTTGTCCAGGCTGGGCTGGAACTTTTAATCCTCCTGCATCAGCCTCTCACAGCGCCAGGATAAAGGACACGTGCCCCTTGTCTAGCTGTACCAGTGCTTTAAACTGTTGAACCTTGTACTGGAGTCCTGTTAGGACTGACCAGAAGGCCGCTGTCCCTGGCTAAAGTGGGAGAACCCCCAGAACAGGGAAGATGCCCTGGTCACAGTATAGCTGCCCTGGGAGGCGCGCAATATGCGCTTGTGCCCACTCCTAAGACTACACACTTCCCAGAAGGCATTTGGCATCCCTGCAATGTCTCCTGGTCGAGACACTTGTGGCCCTCCTTTTCCAGGTGAGGAAACTGAGGCGCTGAAGCAGGTAAGGGCCCGGGCACCCTGGTTCCTGACCAGAGGAGCTCTGCCCAGGTCCAGCTTCAGAGGAGGGTTTGGAGCAGACGTGGAAGACTTGAACTTGCTCCAGGGGCCCCAGGGGGGCTGGGCAGGAGCCCAGTGCTCTTGAGGCTCTCGCCTGCTGCACCATCTGAGGGCCTCTGTCTTCCATGAGAGGGGATCAGCTTTGGCTGCCCCTTGAAATCCGAGGGCTCACAGCCTGGGGCTCGGGGCTTCTGGCAGTGTGCTTGGGGTGCCAGGCCTGTGTTCCATCCTCAGCACAAAGTAAGAATTAATGAACAGATGAGAGGACGCTGGTGAGTGCGCTGGTCCCGCACACACCCTGGGGCCCACGGGGCTGCACAGCAGGTGCTGACCTCCCTGACTCCTTCAGCTTCCTCCATAGGAAGGTGGGCTTTCATGGGAGTATCTGTTCTGTCTCCTGGGGGCCCGTCTTCTGCCCCCTGGGGGCTCCCCCTTCAATGCCAGCCCCTGTGCCTCCCGGGGTCCCAGGGGAAAGGCTTGGTTCAAGGGCCCCCGAAGTTTCCCGGGGTTCTCATCCTTGGATCCCCAGGCTCAGCTACTGTGGGGTTCAGGGTCTCTGTATGGCCCCCTGTCGCTGCGTCCTACAGGACACACTGGGCCTTGTCCAGGTGGGCTCTGTGCCTAGCAACCAATGGGAACCACGTGTCCCCTTGTGAACGATTAACTCCAGACTGCTGACAGCTGGGCCCCTAGCTCTGTCCCCAGAGGAGGGCCAGCTGTGGGAGGGACCAGCCTGCCGTCCTGAGGACAGCACTGGGTACAAGGACAAGTTGGCTCTGAGGCTCCAGTCCTCTGCCTTCCAGCAGGGGCCGGCATCCTGCTGTCCAGACAGGCTTGTGAGCCAGAATCCGGGTTCTGGCTTCTCCAGGCCTGGAGTCTGGGTTGTGGGAACAGCGCTTCCCCCCACCCTGAGGGCAGGGCTGGACCTGAGCACAGGCCAGGGGTGAGGGCCAGCTGCCTCCCACCTGGCAGCTCTGGGACCAGAACTGATGGGGTGGGGCTGGAGGGACAGCTGCCTGTGGTGGGGGTGGGATCTGCAGAGTGGGGGCGGCCGTCCTGGAGACCAGTCAGCGACGCCTCAGGGCACAGGGCCGGGGAGCACCGGATATGCACGCCTGGCCTTGTTCCAGCAGCTCCAGACACTGCCAGGCCTGCTGCGGCGTCAGTCACTGTCACAGGGCACCCCTCCCTCTGCTGTGCCTGCACCAGCAGCTGGTCACCCATGATCCCTCGCTCTGGCCCTGGACGGCGGCTGCCCCTCCCCCCTCGTCCTGGCCCAGCTCTCGGCAGGACTCCCGCAGCCACCGCCTGTGTGGACAGCAGCCCACGTGCCCAGAGCCGGGCCCTGCCCTCCCAGGCCTAAATTAGAAAAGTATTATAGGCCCTCAGACAGGGCTCGGCCCTTGAGGCAGCCCCGAAGACAAGGCCGTTGCAGCTGTGAGAGCGAAGGATGCTCCTGCTGTGGGCCAGACCTAGAGACCAGAGGCTGAACAAACGCTGACCCCGTAAAGATAAGCGTCGGGATGGATCATCACCCCGAGGAAGCCAAACGAAATCATTAATCCGACTACCGGCTGATTACTGGATCAACTCCTGTTCTATATTCGCCCTGCTTGCTACGGTTCTGGATTTAATCAGTTTTGCCTGAGCCGCAGCCACCGTGCTTGCAGGCTGGCTGCTTGGCCATACTTTCGTCCCCTCACGCCGCCTAAGCTCATATTCTCCACCTTAGACCCGCCTCACCACATGGTTTTACTCTGTGAAAGTCCCTGGAAGAGACCGATGCCCGGGGACAACGTGCTCAAGCCTCCCTTTCGCCCCTCTCAGAAGCTTTCTTTCCCCCAATAAATATTCTGCTCTTAACCTCTGTTTCTTCCTAAAATTCACTCTTCGGTTTTCGAGAACACGAACCCGTTTGAGGTACCTCTCGGGTGGGGAGTTTCATTCCCCGTGTCAATACCAGCGCTCAGGAGGCCGAGCAGGGAGGACCGCAAGGCCAGGCGAGCGTGGGCCACATCGTGAGGCAAAGCCAGACAAAAATCAGTACGTAAAAGGTTTGGGGATGTAGCTCTGTGGCGGAGCACCACCCCAGTGCCACAAAATAACACAACAAAGCCCCCCAAGCCAAGGAGCAACCCCCAGACCAATTCCCATGAGCTCAGAAGCTCGTTACCTTTCCCTGGGAACAAAAACTCCCTTGCACCCCAGATCCACCAAGGACTAGCAGCTGCTCCCTGTTCCCTCGACACCAGCCTCAAAACTCCTGCAGGGGGCGCTGGGGAGATGGCTCAGTGGACTAAACGCTTCCCTGGCAAGCGCGAGGGCCAGAGTTCAATCCCCGGTTCCACCAAA
>NDGN011393232.1:0-10318 GCA_002564285.1 Tympanoctomys barrerae
TTATTGTCTGCTCTATCATTGAGCCAGGCATCCGTTCAAGCAGTCATCCAAACACTGCTGAACACGTGTCAGTTACCTGTGCATTTCTGGCTTCTCTCTACTAGCATACGAATTCTACACAGGAGATTCCAATGTCACATGCCCACACCCTAACACAGTATCTTATCTAATAATTCAGTAAATATTTATTGAAACAAGGATGTATATGCCAGATTCTTTACTTAGTGATGAGAGAAACAAAATCAAACACACTCACTCGTAGCTCTATAACTTAATACATGGGAAGGCAATGAAAGTAAACAGTTTTGTCTAAATCTAGTGGATCTAGACAAAAGGTTATCAAACCTGAACCTTATTGCTCTGCTCCTAAAGAAGAACCAATTTTTCTTGACCAAGTTTCCCACCTTAGCACCAAAAACCAATACTGCATTTTCCATGTGTTTCTCATTGGCCTCCTTTGCTACCTCTGATTTATTGTCAGTAGTTCTCTTGTGTCTGCTCATAAAATTGAAATAAATAAAATACTCATGATATGTTAATAACACTTTCTACCTTCCTTCCCTTCTTCACCTTCTTCTCTCCCTGTGCGCCTTTCTTCTTTGTTTCAAGTATTATCTAAAAACATATATAGCATTTATTGATGGGCTGCCAAAACTGATTTTCTTAAATATTCTTCAAGATGTATGTGTACAATTTACAGTAATATATCAAATATATATATATATATGTATATATATATCTACAAAACATTTCCTTGTTGTAATGTATGCTTCCTCCTCCCCCCAAAAATTCTAATTAACTTATTTTTCTTTTTTTCTTTTTTCTAAGTTCAAACTTAGTAGAGGTGACAATTTAAAGGTTGGGTAAGAAAGCAGAACCTACAGGAAATTGATACATTTAATGTAAGCAACAGTGCGAAGTATAGGAAACTCAGTCATCATTTTGGCTACCTGAAAGACAATGTGGCACTGAACTACCTCAAACTATTTGTGATACCTTACCATTATTTAGTTCTCCTTCCCCTCTTAGATGACTTGTTTAGTGCTTCATATCTCTAGTAAATAGAAGTAACAAAGTAGTTCCACTTTGATACTTTGTCTTAGAAACATCTAAAGAGTATTGCTATGTTTTATGATCATCATTCATCTAAAGATTTTATTTCGTTATTGTGTTGTATTTATTAATTGACATTATGGTTAGCAAAAATCTATATATGGCATCAAATAGCTAAAGGTAAATTTCTGTTACAGAAGATCCACTGGACCTTAAATTTTTAGCTTTTAATTTTTAATATCAATTTTATTGAGAAAGGAATAGCATAGAGACAGTTTCAAAGCAGGTAAATAGAACAGTTACAATAATTAATACATTGCATATTGTTGTCTTCATAGTAGTTATTCATAGTACAAGATGCTGATATGGTATCTTATCTAAACATTATTAGAACAAATCTTTCTTCTCATTGAACTAAGAGAATGTAGCTGTGTATAGCTGTTAAAATTTGGTGGACTAGCTTGCTGCCTGTACCTCCCTTGGAAATTGATGGATTCTGTGCACATATTAGAAATGCATTTGCACCTTGATCAGGGGCCTCACACTTAACAGAATTCATGGCTGCTTTGTATGTTCACTTGTAGGGGTAGCCAGAGCATTGAACGTGTCTGTAGTGCTGTCCAATAGCTGTTCAGATTTTTACAGATCAAGCCAGTGTTCCTCTGATAAGCACTATGAAAAGACAAAACATCTTGAAGAAACATCATGTTCATGAGTAAGAAGGTACCATGGGCAGAATGACTGATTCCAGAGCTTCTGGCTATGTTAGAACACAATTAGAGCCATGAACATCTCAAGGAAGAGTGCTGAGTGGCCAGTGGGGACTTTCAGCTTCGCCACCTTTCTCAACATTTGTTCAGTTTGGTGGCTCTTCATTAATTATGCTGTCAGTACCACAGACTCTGAAAGAGTCCATTTATTCCTTGGAGAAGAAATGTAATAGAAATATCTTAAAATATTTGCCAACAAAGTATTTGCCAGAAATATTACCTACTCATTTAAGCCTGCAAATTGTTTCCTTATTTTGAATGGATGTCCTTGGCTCACGATGCAGATAATTCAAGAGAATTTGAATTACTGGCATGTGAATTCATTTCTTTCCTATTCCTGGAACCCACTTAGCTTAGCAAAACAAGGAACATGATATTGTAGCACTGTGTACTTGTACAAATCTTAGAAACTAAACCTATTTACTGTTCATTACTTCTCTGAAAAACATAGAACACATGGATTACATTCTCTATAAAAGTTATCAAATAAATCAAAGATTGAAGATTTTAACCTAACTTGGATGAGTTCAGTGAAAATATAAAAGGATAAAATCAACTCCATCTTGAAGAGCATATACACTAACCAAATAATGTTTCAGTAATAAATAAAACTTAAAAATAATATAAATAAACATTAACATTAGATGTACAGATAACAGGAGTCAGGCATAACTTTGCTACATATTTAATAGATGCAGTGTCCATCCATAAATTTAAGAACTAAATCAATAGATAGTATATACTGTCAGATAAATGAGTCATTATCAAGGAGGGTATACTACTTGAAACTAAATTTATGATAAAAAATTATATATTATTTTCAAGGAAAAAATCTATAATGGCTTTCTGATTAAATGAGTTATACAATATAAGAAAGTTAATACTGACATAAGATACACAAATAATATAAATAATAGTAAAACTAACATTTTAATTTTTAATAAAATAAATACAAAAAATAAGAAAAAAGTCACAAAATTGCATAACCCAGTCGAATCATTTATGTATCTCTCATTCCTTAAATGTGCCTTCAATATTTTAATTCAACAAATACAATAAGATATTAAGATTCTTTCCCATAGGTCTGCCTAATGTCCTATATCTTTCATTTCAGAAGTGTAAGTCCACTTATAACAAATCCAGAATGAAAGCTTGAATCCTTCTTCTCCCCTTTTCCAGTACTTAGTGGATCAAGACAGTTCTTCTCTTGCAAGATTCACAGATATCCTGATTCCAATATAAGAAATCATTGTCTCTTGTCCTTCCGTTCAGTGGATTCACATCTCCTTGATTCCTTTCATTCTAGTGGCTCCCAGTTGGAAAATTTGGTTAATATAGAGAATATTTACTGGTCGTTTTGTTTTCCCAAGTCTTTGTGAGTGCTATTAGCAACTACTGGGCAAAAGACAGTGATCCTGCTTCACCTTGTACAGTGCCCAAATATTTCCATACTGCAAAGTCAAAACCTATGTAAATAAGAAGACAACAGAACAAAGTTTCATGAGAAAATTCTCTAATTTGGAAAACCTTCACAAAAATTAAAGCAAAGATATTTCATTGAACCAAAAGCTTGTATAATTCATTCACAGATATGCAGTGCAAAAAGCATTAAAGTAAGATACTTACAGTGGAAAATGAATTATGTCAGATGAAAGTGCCTTCTACTCAAATATAATTAAAGGTTAAGATGAATGGCCTTTCTTTTAGTTTGAGTCTCTAAAATACAATTATTTATTTTAAAGCAAAGGTCATAATGATTTCACATTATGAAAACAACTCCAAAAATAGGCATGTGAAGCAAAAACAAACTGTTTCATATCATACACATAAAACAACAGTAAATTTACCTTTGGAAAGTAAATTTTGATATTTAAAGTTTCATGCCATAAACCATGCAGCAAGTATGCAAGAAGCAAATATATTACTAAGAGTGATGATTGAGGCATTTAAAATACTTTACTTCACAAGAAAGGAAAATTAATGAGAGAATTAAAGAAAAGAAAAAATAGGGGCAGGGGAGATGGTTCAGTAGAAGAAGCGCTTCCCTGGCAAGTATAAGGGCCTGAGTTCAATCCCTGGATCAAAATAGATAAATAAATAAATATGAATAAAAAGAAACAAAGACAAGAAAATAAAGGTTCAAAAAAATAAAAAATAAGTAGCATGATGTAGAAATAAACCCAAATGTATCAGTACCAGAATTTGATGCCAGTAACTTAGTCTGAATACAAGAATTAAAAACCAAATATTTGTTTTATTGACTTGAAAACTATGATCAAGGGCCAGTGAAATACCTCAGTAGACTAAGTGCCTACTTAGCCAAGCACAGGGACCTGTGTTTGATCCCTGGCACCACATGCTCCTCTGGCCCTGAGACCAGGTGCACTGAGCCAGCACCAAGTTCAGAGGGAGTGATGAACACCTGTAATCCCAGCCCTGGAGAGGCTGAAAACAGGAGGATCACACAAGTCTGAGCTGCACAGTGAGACCCTGTCCCAAACACATTTAAAAAACCCTTATGATCAAAATATATCCTATTCTCGTCAAACTTTCTTAATATAAAAAAGCACAGACTGATTGAAATCAGATACATCAGAAAGCTATACTATGTGAACAGTAATCTTACAAATCTCACCTTTACAAGAGACAGGGATAAATTATAAAGGGTCGTTGATTAGAAGTAGTAATTCTAAATCTGCAAGCATTAATAGTAGAGGCTTAACATTCATGAACCTAGTATTTGGAGACATCAATGGGCAAATAGCACAATCCACAATTCTATTTTGACAGTTTGCATTCTTCTGTCAATAACTGACAGAACAGGTGGACAGAAAATCACTAACTGTACAAGAGGCGAGAACAATACTGTCAACCAACGACATATATAATGCTTCATTGAGCAAATGCACAATGCACATTCTCTTTAAATGCACATGGGGAAAATTTTAAAGATGACCATATGCTGCTGGGAAGCAAATTTCAATATAAGTTTTAAAAAACACAAACTATAAGTTTTTCCAAACCATAATTCATGTTGCAATAAAATAACTAGACTATCAAAATGCTTGGAAGTTAAGCCATACATCTCTATATAATGGATAGGTCAAAGAAGAAACAAAAAGAAAAATTATATAGTATTTTGAAATGAATGAACACAATACAACAAAACAAAATTATAGAATTTGGCTAATGGAGCAAATGCAGCACAATCTGGAACTTTAAATGACTGTAATATAAGAGAGACAAGATTCAAAGAAACCAGTGATCCATGGTTCCACTACAAAAGGCAAGAGAAAGAGGAAATTCAATAGAATCTCAGTAGGAGCAAGAAAGTGATAAGTAGATGAAAATGAATAATTTTGTGGAATTAAAACCTTGTTCTTTGAATAGCCATAAAAATGGGAAACTTTAATGTAAACTAACCATGAAAAACAAGAAAACACAAACTGACATGATGAATAGAAGATAAGACATGAACACAGACTCACCAGACATTAAATATCCAATACAGAAGCAAAGAATAATTCTGTATTAAAATTGTATAAAGTACACAAAACTGCTAATTTTAATGACATACAAGTTGCTAAAATGGAGTAAAAGAAAACAAACAAACAAACAAACAAACACAGTTTTCTGTAAGTTCATTCTATTTCCCCAGTACCGTTTTTCTGTAGTAGTTTTCCCATCCCTGGAACATGGTATTCAACATTCTCTACATTCTCTACTTAAAGGAGGAAAGACTTAATTAAGTTCATGATACCATGGAACTCCATTGCTGGTCAGCTGGCTCCATGGCAGATGCTTCCTTACACAAAGGCTTGTATATCAAGGGGGCTGAGAATTAGTGTCAGATAGGAAAATTTAGGTGTATAGTAGCCATTACAAAATGGTCTTTCATTTATATCCCCTTTTTTGTTTTGTTTTGTCAGAGATGGGTGTTCCATTGCCATTCAAACATTGTACATGCTTGAATTCATCAAAATAATCCAATATAGTCCAATAGTCCATAAAACAGTCCTACTAACCTTTTTGAAACTGTCTCATTGTGATTTCTTTCTCATTAAAATTAATAAAAAAATAAAGTATCAAAGGAGTTGTCTGGAGCAAAACCTATCTTTTGTAGCTCTTTTGTAATATATGAAGCTGACTACATAATGAATTCATTTCTAAGAATAATCTATCCCTCTATTAAAGTAGCATCTCAGGAAGTATGTCTTACCAGTGCCACTATTAAACATTCTAAGAAAAAAAAATACATATAGTAGACAAAGTCACAGCTCCGTGACTCACCCAATGTATCCAGAAGTGTGCGTCATTCCTTAGGTGACACCCAAGTGAATCAAATTGACACAATTAAGTTCAATCACTGTACCTGAGCAGTGTAAAAGATATGATGTTTGTATTTATGCAATGGAATACCACTCAGCCCTGTGGAGGAGTGGCATATCTGATATGTGCAGGTGAATGAACCACAATAAAACTGGTGAACCAAAAAAGTCAGAGACAAGAGCTGGATGTACTATTGTACCTACACCAATCTCCAGACAATGCATTGAACCTAAAGTATCAGAAAGCTTGTCAGTGTTTGCTGGGACAAAGGAAAGGAAAAAATTAATGAAAAAGGCACAAAGAACCTTTTGAAGATAATCCAAGTGCTCTATTTTTTGATTATTCCCCAACCCTAGAGATATTACCATTTTCTAAAACTTATTGAAAGGTACAATTAAAATGGATGCATTTTATTTTATGTGAAAAATACTTCAATAAAGTTGTCTTTAAATGTGTTCACGGGGAAAAGTATCAGAAAGATTCTGGAGGCTAAAATAGAGGTGAGTTTATTTATAGGCATACACAGCATCACCTAGTCACTACTAGAACAGATGCAGTAGAAGTTGCTGCAATTTGTACAGGTAGATAACAGAACCAGTAAAATATGATGTGACAAATGCTAATGTGATTTCATTTTTGCAAGCCAATATATGTGAAGATATGTGAACTATACCCAAGAACACGAAATCACGTTTTCTGCTTAAACTAAAAAAAAAAAGTTTTCAAACTTTTCAAATTAATTTAGTCATTGTCCTCTGTGGAAACAGCAGTGTAAGTATCATATATCTTGAAACACCTACAGTGTATTATAAACTCAATTTGCATGGATTATCAATGGATGGTAGTACAATAAAAAATTTGAAAGCATATTTTAAAATGACAACATCTGATATAAAAATGCTTAAAAGAATAATAATAATGCACCTAAAGAAGCTTTAAAATATTTAATCTGATGTGTTCATTTCAAATATGGAGGCAAAAGACCACTTGGATGGTGCATTATACATCTAGGTTGCAATACAGTCCTGGATCTTTATCCTCCTCACTACTTAGGCCTTGAATTAAGTGTTTTGTAGGTTCTCACATTTAAAAAATGTACATTTTTCCCTAGCTTCTGGACTGTGCATTTGGTCAGGTGATTTGCTTTGGCTAATAATAATAGTAACAAAATTCAGGCAGAAATGTGTACCAGTGAGAAGCCTGAGTGGATTCAGAGGCTTCTGTTTTGTTTCCAGTATGATCACTCACAGACCATGCCTGAGTGACCCCACAGCCAAGGCAGAGCACACACACCTGGGGCCCAGTCACTCTGACCTGATCCATTAAGAGGATCTCCCCTGGCAACTTACAGAGACAAGTTGAGACCCACTGTTCCATGCTGTCTTTTCACTGCTTACTAAAATAACTTCAGCATTTGGAAGGAGCCTGTGGTGAGGTGATATAACTTAGGCCATGAGATATATTTCTCCATTAATTGGACAGTGAATACACTCCAAAGATTATAGGACTGTAGGACCCAAAATGAAGACATAAAGGAAATCAATTTGGCTTGATTGCTGTCTAAGAAAACACAAGCAAAATATTTGAGGTGCTTTGAGGACAGCATAGCTTGAAACAGAACTGCTCTTATACTTTATTTTTTTACCCTGTAAGTGCTATCATATTGAAAGTAACCATCTAGCTGTTAGGAAAGAGAAGGCAATTTTATTTTTATTTATTATTTATTTTTAAAAAGAATAATAGTTAAAAATCACTAGAAATAATGTAGAATTTCACTAAATAAAATAATAGGAATCCAGCAATGACTGTTATGTTGCATATTGTTGTCTACAAATTAGTTGTTCGCCATATACAAGCATGCAAAATTGGTCAAAAAGCTATAAAATATTAAAAGGCAGGGAGAAAGAACAATTTAAACATTTAACTGTTCCTTTCCATAGATAGCAGAAATTGGCAGTACAATTATCCAAGCCATCCTGGATATATACCTAAATACATCCTTTGCCCTTTCTTCTTATTTTCTTTTGTCCTTTCCCTCATCCCAGTTCTTCCTTCCCTTGGAACAGATTCTTTCCCTTTCAGAGTACCTGTTGTACCTTTCAGATTTAGTACAGGAAACAAGGACATAAAACAACTTGTAAGTCACACCCAAAAATTTCTGGAATGATAACAATTGAAGAAAAGAAACAACTCCATCAGGCTGGAGAAGAAATCAGATAGCAAATAATCTTCCAGATTAAAGAAAAGAAGAAGAAGAAATGACAATCATGAAGGAATTACTTAGTGCATCTAGAAGCACTTTTGTTTTTTGTTTGTTTGTTTTGGGCTGGCTAAGGCTGCCTTAAGGGCAGGCCTGGTAAGGCACGTGGAGCTGGGGATCAAATGTAGTATCTTGCACCTGACTGCTTTTGCATGAACAGGCACATAAACAACCCAGCTAACCGGCAGGGTCCTATTAGTGCATCTAAAGAAGACATGGATAGAAAAAAAAAAAAATAGAGGAGGTGGCCTGCCAGTTAGCTCAGTTGTTTAAGTCCCTGCTCATGCAAACACAGTCAGGTGCAGGATGCCAGATTCTATCCCCAGCTCCACCTGTCTTACCAGACCCACCCTTAAGGCAGCCTGAGCCAAGCAAGTAAAAAAAGAAAGAAATTTAATTTTCGATGTAATAATTATCGCAATTATCCTACTAACCTGATTTGAAACTATCTCAATGCTATTTTTTCTCAATAAAATTAATATAAAAAGTAGGGTATAATAAAAAATGATGGAAACATTGAATGAACAATACAGGAAAGAATTAGAATGCATGAAACAGATACAAACATATAATTGGGAAATAAAGAATTTCATTGAAAACTGGTAAAACGACTTGAACAAAAACTGAAGACAGACTTTCAGATCTTGAGGGCAACTTTTCAGTTAGCAATTGTGAAATGAAATATCTCTTAAAAATCACAAGAAACCAGGGAACAGCAATTCAACTGTGCAAAGATGATGCCAAGAAAAACAACATAAGACTAATAGTTGTTAATGAAACAGCAGGAGTAAACACACATACATAAAAAGACTACTTATAGAAGTAGTGGCAGAAAATTTCCCAACCATGGGGAAAGAATCTGGCCTCAAAGATAAGTAAGGCACACAGAACTCCTACTGTCCATAACCAAAGTAAATATATACTCAGACATGTAATAATCGAGATCTCAGAAACTCAGCAAAAGGATAGAATATTAAAAACTGCTAGAGCAAAGAAACAGATCACCTTTAATGGAAATCCCATCAAAATCACGGCATAAGCCATCAAGTAAAGAAGAACTTGGAGTGAAGCATTTCAAGCTTTGAAAAAGAAAAAAAAAAATCTAAAAAAAAAAAAGAAAAACCAGAAAAAAAGTTCCAACCAGATTCATATACCCTAGAAAAACTGTCTATCAAAATTAATGGAGTAGCAGTTCTCAAAGGGAAATTCATAGCTGTGAACTCACACATTAGGGAAACAGAATGGGAACAAACAAGCACAGTAATGCTGCACCTCCAATATCTAGAAAAGAAAGAGCAAATGAAACACAGAGCCCAAAGAGGGGAAGAAATCATAAAGATTAGAGCAGACATTAATTCAATTGAGATGAAGAAAACAGCTCAAAGAATTAGCAAATCAAAAAGCTGCTTTTTTGAAAGATTAAATAAAATTGATAAGTCCCTAACCAACCTCATCAAAAAGAGGAAAGAAAAATTCAAATACAAGCAATAAAGAATGAAAAGGGTGAAACTACTATAGACCCAGTGGAAATTCAGAAGATTATCAATAATTACTTTGAGAATCTTTACACTCACAGAATAGAAGCCACAGACGAAATGGACAGATTCCTAGAAAGGTACAAATTACCAAAACTGAAAAATGACCAAAACTGAATCAAGAAGATATAACAACTCTTAATAATCCAATAACAGCCATTGATTTTATATCCTGCTATGCTACTGAATTTGTCTGGCAACTCTAGTAGTTTCTTAGTGGAGTTTTTGGGTCTTCCAAATAAAGGATCATGTCAATACCCAATATTGAAATATTACAGCCATTTGAAATATTACATTTCAATAACCATTGAAATGTAATAAAGAGCCTGCCGACAAAGAAAAGTCCAGGTCCTGATGGATTCACAGCTGAA
>NDGN011393241.1:0-16698 GCA_002564285.1 Tympanoctomys barrerae
AAAAAAAAAAAAAAAAAAAAAAGAAAGTTAGATTCTGCCCTGGAAATGTTTCTCAGTGGCTACAAAAGCAACACTGCTGCCTAGCAGGTGCTCTGGTCTTTCTTGGCACCCACTTCACCCTGTGCAGATCAGCATCTGCATGGGGGCACTGTGCCACTGTCTTAGGGCTCACTGGCAGTCAGCTTCCAAAGGAAACCCACTCCTAGCTCAGACTGGCCATGTCTCCCAAGGCCGTGTGAGGCCTGGGTTGCCTAGGGCAATGGCTCAGGGTTTGGGGAAGCCCATAACTTCTGTCTGTTTACTCAACTTGCAACAGTGTGATGGCCCCAAAGCCACTTTTTTCTACCATCAGTCTAAAAGCAAGGCTCAACACAATTATCTCTAGGCAGTTCAATGCTACAGCAAGCAAACATTTCATATTCCTGCAGCACAAAATCAGCATTACAGAGGCTGTTTTCTTAAAACCTAAATCTTAAAACACTTCCCCTTTATATGTGTAGTCGGTAAACAACACTTACAAGATACACCTTGGCTATTCCTAACAGCATAATAAGAGAGCTTCTTCTTGCTTCACTTTCCAGGACAGCTTTGCAAATTATTTCCATGCTTACCTTCCTGTCAGAATTACACATTCACTAATGGCACCGCACACCTCGCGCTAGAAATACGAGAACACATCTCACTGCATTTCTCTTAGTACTTGTTTGCCTAAGCTGTGCTTGATGCTGCCATCAGTGCCCATCCTGTGAATGCCAGTTACAGTTTAGTGACTGTCCACTTTCTTAAGGGGCTAAAAAGCTACATGATGCCACAGGATTAGATATGACTCTACATTTCCCATCATGGGTTCTGTGAGCCTACCTGGAATTAGTGATGATATAGGAAGGTAAGGGGGATTATGAAAAATGGCAATTACTGATTTATAACATTATCTCTTTAATAGTGGCCACAAATGGGATGTAAACACACAATGATATGGATATTTTCACTAAAATGTTTTGTACCTGAGAATCACGTCCTAGTAGCCAGGGCTATAGCACAGTAACACTGTGCCTGTCTGGTAAGCACAAGGTCCTGAGTTCGATTCCCTGTATACACACACACACACACACACACAAACACACACACACACACACACAACCCCAAAAGCCTCAACAGCTTGCCTGACAGACTGATTTCTCAGCTGACATTCTGTGTGACATTCTATAGATGCTCTATCCATCAGGATGTGATACCATGTTAGAGATAAATGTCACACATCAGGGCAGTGTTCTGGGACAAAGAGCAAAAGCAGTGATCTCAATGACAAAGTCTGAGGCTGAGAATAGGTAATAACACACTCAAGCTCAATTTCCCTCATCAGAGAGTATAACCTGATAATGTCCCAAATTCTGAGGGCCATGGAGAATAGAGGCCATGGAGAAGCTGCCGAGCGAAGCAGGTGCACACCATCACTGTGAGGCAAGGGGTAGGTATACTTGGTGGGGTCCAGGCAGTATGCTGAGCCATCCAAGTTAGTGCAACACTGAATAGCTCAGTTGTAGAAATCATTCCACTATCAATACTGCCTGGTGGCAAAAGTCTCCCAGAGTAAGCGCCTTGAGGAATGTTATTGGCAAAAAACACTGCTGAGCAGTATGCATGTCCTTGGGGCAACCAGCCACTGGGATGAAGGACAAAAGTAAAATGTCACAGGGTTTCTCAAGTGCTCTCCTGCCAGCTGTCAGAAGTGTGTGAAACCAAAACTCATTTCTTAATAAATGTTTTCATTTCCTTTGTACATGACAAAAGGTCTAGAGGTGGTAAGTGGGAGGGGCTGGGAGAAGACGTCTCTGAAGGTAGAAGACACAGGCAAGTGTACTGCACACCAACAGGGCTTCCCTGCTAGTCCCAGGGGTAGTGATAAAAATATCTAATATACTGTTCCTATTCATGGTTCTTTTATGCCAGTATAGGGAGATCATATCTAATATATTTTTGCATATTTGAAAAATAAGGCCCAAATATACTTAACAAGGCTTGGCCTGCAAATTCAGTGCCTTCTCATTTTTATGAATATAAGCTCTATCAGCTTAAGATTTCCCAACCAATTTGGCTCAGGCATAGGCACAACAGTGAGACTGAATAAAGGGGGCTCTGAGTCTCTACATGTTTACTAGAGGCACATTTTGGACTCACCTGGCTTCTGCAGCGAGCAGCTCATCATAGTGCGAGGACCGCTGGTCATCATCCTGCCGGTATCGGATCACTGTGGCTAGACCTTTGCTGACAAGAGCCTCAGCGATGTTTCTGTAACAGAAAGTTAGGTCAGTGAACACTAGAGGCACAAGTGGGGCTCAGTCAACAGAAATAATAACGGTTAGTACCTGGAGGTCTTAACGCGTTCTGGCAGAGAAAGGGAGAAGCTAAAGATTCCAAGACCAAAGAGCTGCTAAGCTAAACATCCAAATAGAAGGCTGACTAATAAAGTCCCCTAGCTCAGCATTTTTCTGGTTAGTACAGTCAGATGCTATATCAATCCATACATAAAAACTAGAAAAAAAAATCTGTAAAAAGCCCACATTAGGTTGGGCTATTTACAGAATGATATAAACAAGTCACTACCCTCAAGAAAAGTCTGTTCTAAAATATCAGGCACAAAGATAAAAAACGAGACACATAAAAGCATGACCTAAATTTCTCAAAATCTCCTTTCCAGCCTATACTGTAAGCAGAAAATGCCTTGTTTTACTTGGGCAATGTTAGAAACGCTGGTTTAACCTAACAAAGTGCTTCTCTTCTCATCACAACTCCTGACAGTGGATCTCCCACCCAAAATGGGCTTCAAGGAGAGCCATGAGCGCACTGGGGAAGAGGGACACTGGGAAGAAACTGATCTGCTGGAAGGAAATCAGATGGGGAAAGGAAAACCAGAGTCATAAAACAGCAGATGACCAGTTTTGAGTCATACTCCAATAGGCCACAAAGGATCTCCAATTAAAACTGGACTTGAAGCAATTCTCAACTGCAGTTGAATCTTTTTTCTTCACTAGAACAGGAAAGCTGCTCCCACTAGGGAAGGAGAGGTGTCACTATAAGGCCCACAGCAGCTAGGAACTAGAGAAGGTGCATGGGAAAAGACACTAAAGCAACAAAGAAAGCATATTTGCATAGTCCCACCCCAACCTTGAAAGAGAACTTTAATGTGAACATCTAACTGCAAAAACATATTTTTAGAAAATTAACTATAGCAAATTCTGGAAAGCAAGAGACCTAATATTATTGAGGGAGCATGGTGGCTATGTCTTTCTTTGTGTCTGTCATGATTACACCAAAGGCTCCCCTCACACCATCTGGTTCACTGCCCTTTAGGGAGAGGGTACAGTAAGCAATAGGCTGCTGTGCCATATGCTATGATTTAGTATTGTCTGAAAATGTAGTTAACTCTTAGCACACCAGTGGTCCTTAGAAAATGACACTGTAGAGATGTGGGAGCCAGACTCATCAGTACTGGTGCATGTTTAAGCCATTTAAGGGCTCTAGACATCTACCCTCAGGAGAACAGACTTAAAAGAAGCAAAATACGTGCTAGTAGAGAAAGGAGGAAAAGATGCTGCAGCTGATTCACTTCTCATTCTATGCCCCTCTGCTGCCTGTTTATCTACTGCCAGCATGATATTAATATCTCCAAACCACCACGGAATTAGCACTTCTCAAAATCCACTCCCACAAAGAGGCTGCTGTGCTGGCCACCCTGTCTCCTGAGTCACCGCATAAGCATGCTGGCAAATGCTGTCATTATCACAGAGTTGTGTTTGGCAGCTCCGAGAAGGTAGCAACCCCAAATCAGCAGATGTAGATGTTGCTACAAGGAGAGGATTTAACTAAGGTTGTCACCAAGGAGCCCTAATGGGGCAGGAGAGAAGCTCCGCCTACCAAAGAGCTAGTGACAAGGATAGGAAGGGGGGTAGGGGCCAACTCTACTTCTGACAGTTTGATACGTCTTGGCAATTTTAAATGCCAAGAGAATAAAGAAATATTTGTTACTGCATTATGATTTACTGAACACTGACATTTTACAGCCAATACATGGGGGCTGGAGGAGAAAGCTGGAATCAGAGCACAAGCAAGGAAAATTTCACAGACGAGCTTCCAATACTAAGCACAACTCTTTAATGATCTGGTCCTATTAATGCTGCTCAAATCAATTCCCAGAATCACTGAGTACCTGCCAGGCCGGCACAGCACCTAGGGCACAAGCCCTTGCTACTTTTCATCTTTATCCCACCAGAAAATGTTGACAGTTAAGATTTGCCATGCGCATGCTCACTCCACACTCTTCCCACGGCTTGCCTCTCCCTTCCTTCTAAAACTCAGCATCAGAGAGCTGTGTTCTCTCAGTTTCTTATCCTAATTACAGATTTCCCCTGGAGGAATAGTTGTAGTACTGGTGCGTAGCAGTAAAAAGAGGAAAAAAAATACATGAAATAATAATAACCTTCATTATTGGGCATTTACTATATTCCAGGCATGGAGACTCGCACGTATTCTCTTTATGGTGCACCCCCCCATAAAGCATCATAAATTATCAAGTAATAAGTACTGCAATTACCAACTCAGTGTCTACCTTCTCTGCTAAACGATGAGCTCTGTGAGGGCAAGGGTTACATTTTTCTTACTCTCTACACCATTTGCTAGTAAGTACTCTGCACAAGTCAGACAATAAATATTTTCTGAATTGAATTATTTAGTTCATTTGGGGTAAGAATGATTTTTCAATGTAGCAATTATAGTAATTTATTTTACTTTTGCTTTAAAACATCCAGAAAAAAAAAATCAGATTTTTTTTAAGTGTAAGAAAAACATCCAGTCATTTTGTAAATATAATGCTGGAACATATTTTTCTAGTCAAGTTTGCTAGGTGTAGAAACCAGGACAGTAAGTTTCTCCATGCCTTCCCAGCTTTCGCCTTTTTCCTCCCTGTTATCTGACACCGTAATATGAAAAGTGAGTAGGAGCCAGTGAGAACAGAATTAGCCTAGATCCATGTACTTGACTGTCTCATTCATTTCTTTTGGCTGCTAATGAAAGGTCAGGAGATTTTCTTTGGCTAAATATGGCTCAGAACCCAACACTAGCACGTCGAGAGGCTGCCCAGTAAAAAAAGAGGACATTTAGTTGTGTGCCATTACATTATGCTGTTTCAGACAAATTTATAAGTTCTGCTTTCTTGAGTGTATCAGTAATTCTATCCCAATTACACATGTCTGGCATGGCTGGATGATTCATAATCAGCATGTAGAAAAGGACCCCACAGCCTTGGAGGTCTAACGGCCCGTCATCTCTCTCAGTACTGGAATTAGTGCTGGGATTGAATGTCATCTCCGAAGGAGAAATTGAGGGTTCTATTAAAAATGAACACTTCCTGCAGGCATCATCAAGTGTTCCTGACAGAAACACAACAGCATGGGTCTCCCAAGCAGGCTTTGTACAAATTCTCTAAGTAGTTGGCGTTTTCCCTTCCCACTCCTTTCCATATAGTAACAGGTTGTAGCAAGCTCATACTTTTCCACTACATGACAATGGGGAAACTATCAGTTCTTCTGTTCCTGAAGCCAATGTGTTTCACGCCCATACAGGAGAGCAGGAATCTTAAAAAGTAAACTTCCAGGCTGCTGTGGTGGCCTATGGCTGTTCTCTGAGCACTTGGGACACTATGCATTTGAGGCCAGTCTGGGCTTCATAGTAAGACTTCATCTCAAAAAACTCAAACCAAAACAAAGAGTAAAATTTCACTCTTACCAGTTAAGTGTTTGATTACATTTGCCTCACTTCCTCATTGTTTATACCACCCCAACACTGAAATAAATAAAATATTTCCAGGTGAGATAATTGTCTAAAACTGTTTAAATTATACACAACTCCTACGTGATTTTCATACCGAAGAACACATCCCTTTTCTTGACTCATTTCAGAATAACTGGCTAACATTTATACCATCACCTCTCGAGACAGCCTATGTGTATTTCCTATAATCCAGACTCTTCCTGCACATTCTAAAAGTGAGTAGAACTAGGATCTTAACAGACTCATTATTACAATCTAAATCACAAACGAACTGTTCTAATGTAATACTTAAGACAAAAGAACCTATAGCAGCAGCCCACTTTCATCAGTGGAAGCTACGTCCCAAGACTACCAGTTGATGTCTGATGCCTAGGACAGTACTGACTCCTCTCTACTGCCAGCCCTGTCTGTGCCATCTTGAAAATATTCACATATAAAAAATTTTATTTATACTAACCATGTATACTTTTGTCACTTCCTGAACAATACAGAATACCAACTACGTACATAGTATTTAAGTTGTATTAGGTACTATAGGTGGTCAAGAAAAAAACTGAAAAGTACATGTGAGGATACGCATAAGTTATATGCACATAAGTTATATGCACATACTGCGACACTGTATGTAAGGGACTCAAGCATCCATGGGTTTTGGTATCTGTGCAGCCTATTAGACTCAATCCCCAAAATAACAGACAGACAACTGTGCTTTTAGGTGGTGCTGTACTTTCATGCTTTTTTTCTTTCCTGCAAATGCATGACCTGCCAACTTTGTAAATTAGGTAAAGAATGAAAAATAATAATAGAACAGCTGTAACAATATATTATAATGGCAGTTAAATAAGTATATTCTCCCAAAGTACCTTCTTAAAGCTAGGTGTGGTACCATATTCCTATAATCCCAGCACTTGGGAGGCTGAGGCAGGAGGACAGCCTCAGAGTTCAAGGTCAGCATAGATTGCATAACAAGATTCTGTCTCAAAAAAAAAGTGTATGTAACAGCTTCATCTCTGCATACCTGAATTGCTATTATCATGGCTCTTGCCCTCTAGGGCCATTATTAAAATAATTGGTTGACTGAACATAAACAACACAATAGAATGCCAGTCAAACTAAAAACCAAGACTGCTGCTAAGTCACTAAAGGGACCACACACAGTGTAGATCATCTGGACAAAGAGATGACCCACATCCTGGACAGGATGGCATGAGATTCAATCATGCTGTTTAGAATGGCACATAATTTATAATTTATGAACTATTTCTAATTGTTTTTTCTATCTATCTATCTATCTATCTATCTATCTATCTATCTATCTATCTATGTTTTGTTTTGGACTGGGAATTGAACTCAGGGCCTCACGCTTGCCCGGCAGGTGCTGTGCCACTGAGCTATGTCCCTGGCTTTCATTTGACATATCTGAACTGAGGCTGGATATGAATATTTGAAACCTCAGGTAAGCAAGGATGGCTGCAGTTCAGTCAGGTATTCCACCATTCAGCTGTCCAGTGTCTTTAGTCTGGAGCCATTGCTTTGTCTTTGACTCATACGGCCCTGATATTTCTGGAGAATACAAGCCAATTATTTTGGTTTATATATTTCTTAATGAATACATTTAAGTTATCAAGTGATTTGTAATTTCTTGATAATTTTACCTTAGATCACTTGATTGGGGTGGTGTCCACCAGACTTCTCCACTCTTCCTCTTTGTAATTAATAACTACTTTGTGGGGAAACACTTTGAACTATGTGATTTTCATTACCAAACTCCCAAGTTGTTCATTTATTTAGTTGTACACATATTAGAATGGCTTCGTGAGACATCATTTTCCCCAAAAGTTTTTAATCTGTTGCTACTTTTCTTCCTTTTGCTGTGCAAACTGTTCCTGTTAGGCCAGTGGGAGCAGGGACAAACTGGCTTCAGTGTCACTTGGACAAGTCCTCTATCATTCTCTGAGTTTTCCCTTTTTTTTCTGGCACACTATGTTCCAGGTTTATCATGTAATGTCTTCCCCAGCTCTGGAATTAGCCATTTCTCTAAGGAGCCTACATTTACATCTATATTTACTTCTATACTTCTATTTCTATATCTAACTGTTGAAAATTATATGGCCATCACAAAAACGTGCCTTTGGGCTTGCTGACTGCAGAAGTGTAACTGACTGACAGCCCAGCTGCTGCGCGCTGAGATCCAGCATGGCTATTTCAGCCAGGGCTATGCTTTCTACCAGCTGCTCCAAGCCAGTAACTGAGCCAGCAGAGCTCCGATGATGGACCTAGAGGAGACACAGGACTCCACGGATGGGCAGTGTGGACTGTCTCAGTCCATTTTCTGTCCTTCTAATAGAATATGTGAGGCTGGATAACAGGGAGAAGAGGAGAGGTGAGGGGGCCGAGGGAGAGAACAAAAGCGAGGAGACAGGATTTATTTGGTGCATGGTACCAGAAGCTAAGAAGTTTCAAAGTAGTGACTGAGATGGAGAACCTTTTTTAAAGACCAAGGGCCCAGACTGCAACGTCAAATAGACTTACTGTCATAAACCACCAACACTGCAATTAACCCGGAATACTGAGGTTTCAGTTTAGAAAAAACAACACAGACATTAACATCTTTTGTCTTAAAAGAAAAACACAGTAACAGAACTTTCAGTGAAACAACTTTTTATTGAAAGGTAGAAAGTTTGTGTGTTTGGCGAGCTTTTGCACAATTAATGTGATCTTTGATCTTGTGTGCACACTGATAATTTGTCAAACTTGACTGGGTTGGTGACTCGGGTCATGTCAAAAGAAGGCTCCATGTGCCCACCGTAGCACATGTGCATAGGTTCAGTACCCCTGTCCTAGACCATGGTGGTGCT
Organism: Tympanoctomys barrerae; assembly: GCA_002564285.1. Taxonomy (NCBI): domain Eukaryota; kingdom Metazoa; phylum Chordata; class Mammalia; order Rodentia; family Octodontidae; genus Tympanoctomys; species Tympanoctomys barrerae. Next base: position 8,685 of record NDGN011393241.1, read on the forward strand.
ATCTGACTAGATCTTTCTATTGTAAGTTTTTAAAGACAGGGTCTTGGTTATCTCATAAATTGTTGACAGTTGTGGAAGATAAAAGCACTTGGGCTTGCTTTCTTAAAAAAACTGCTCTGCACTGGGCCTAGTGGTACGTGCTTATAATTCCAACATGTGAGGCAGGGGGTCACCACGAATTTGAGATCAGCCTGGGCTACATGGTTGAGTCCAAGGTCAGCCTTAATTATAGACAAGAACCTGTCTAAAAAAGAAAAGGAAAAAGAAAAGAAAGGAAAGGACAGGGACAGCAAAGGCAAGGCAAAGCAAGGCTCTGGTGATAGTCCCAGGTCAATGCATCAATACATCCATATAGCCTCTGTCCCCAGGACCCAAACCCCTCTGATTAGGCATCACCTCCCAACACTGTTGCATTACCCAATGCAAGCTCCCAGCATGTTTACCTCAGGCAATACATACAAACTACAGTAAGGTCTCAATATCGGGTTTATGGGAATTGTCTTTATCACTGCCCCACATCCCATACTTTCCCTAACCACCCTTCCTCCGTCTCTACCCTTCTGCACCAGGCTTCTCTACACTGTGCTATGACTTTTCCAGCCTCCCATAACCCTCCTCCCATTTTCCCTCAGAGGCATCTTCTTTGATTTATGTCTTACACAGTTAGTCTATCTTGCTACGTGCTTCTTCGAGGACCTGAACCAACACACTGAGAGTTAATAGAGACACCCACACAATCCCAATGCAACACAAGTTGTTCTCCCTTCCCTATCTGGAACTTCTCTGACAGTGGGAGGGCTTAGCTTCAGAACTTTCACTTACAGGATGGCTCCTCCCAAATGTGACCAATCTTGTACCACTGCTGTCACTTCCTCCTCAGTGGATGCCCTGGCTCTGTGTCACTGTTCATTTACCCTCCTACTGGGCTCTAGCATCCAAGCCAGACATGTCCCCTGAGCAGATATGCCTCTCTGATCTGTGCTAAGTGCTGCAAGACAAATGCATTTCTGTTCACCTACAGATACCACCCAATACTAGCTTTCCAAAGAGTCAAACAGTAAAAAAGCAGGGAAAGCTTCTCAAGGATGCTCTTGCTTCCTGATAAGAAAATTTGATGAGATGTTATACATTTGCCTTATGGTTATACTTTCAGTCAAAGGTAATGCATAGTTCAATGGAAAAAATAAAACGTAAAACCTTCCCTACACATACATTCTGTGCTGTCGATGGCTGAGGGCCTATAAGTAGAGCTAACACAAAGGGAAGATACTACATGATAAAACAGAAACTGGGCTCAGTGGATAAAGATAAAGAATGGGCACAGGAATAATAACTTAACTCAACCCTGCATGCCTACCCCTTCCTTCTCCAACTGAAAAGGGTAATAGATAACTCTGTGGCTCTGGCTCATGGAACTTTATCTAGGTCTTTGAGCTTAACATTTTCCACTTAAAAACCATCTACATTTTATCAGTCACTGAAGTGTCCAAGGAAACTACAAAAACAGAATATTTTCCTTAAGGCAAATGCACGTGGCACATATAAGAATAGAGTGAACCCATAAAGAAACACTTCTGCAATATATTTTAGTCAAGGTTAAAGGATTGAACAGTAATTAATAGCTCATTATATTCAGAAGAGTCACTGCAACTATAGTGATATGTAGCTCAGACATATGCATCCACACGCATGCATTAACACTTAGCATACAAATTCTGTGCAGTAATTTCTAGGTACTGTGGTCAAATTTTATAAACTAAGCACAAAATGCATACCATGCCTGCTTACTGTGAGACGTAAGGCAGGTATCCTGGGCCTCATTACCTATGACCGCAAAGGTAGACATCCCACTGCTGGCAAAATGCCTCTACTTCACAACTGTACATATTGGCTGTAGTTTAGTATAGGCAGCTTCGCAAGTGCCAAGATGGAAATCCCCAGTGGAAAGAGCTCCAGTATTGATTTTGGACATACGAGATGGCTGACCTTCCTTCCCGTCGGTTGTCGAGGCAATGCTCTTCTGTGGATCTGATTTATGAGTGAAGCCCTAGGGTGCTAGTAACTTTCTTTGCAAGCAAGTTAGAGAAAAGTAGAAAGGAAAAGTCACCAAAAGCTCACATGGGTAGAAAACAATTTTCTTGCTCTGTGCAGTGCCAGGCTCCCGTCAGAGCTCTCTGCAAGTTCACATTAGGACCTTTTGCACAACCAGGTTCTTGGAGGTAGGAATTTGGCAATTGCAGGCTTGTGACAGAATTGACTTTGAGAAGCTGACAATATATGCTTAATGAAGGGTAAGGAGAAAGTTCTATAGGAAAAGCCTGGAGACGATGGGCATTGAACAAATACCTTGCAGCGAGAGATTGTTTTCTAGTCATGCATCAAATGGAAAAAGTCCTACAAAGCAAAAGTGTTTCCAAAAGCTGGTTTGATAACATCTCCAAGAACTCAATCTGTGCCTCTCTCACTGACGTCTTTGAGCCCCCAGTCTCTGCTGACTGAACTGACTTTTTGGTCTCCTTGTCTGTTTCATAGCAAGCCAGGAGTTACTTCTTACATAGCCAAGCTGCAGCTGCCAACAAGAGATTCCGTTTGGAAGAACCAACAACTAGAAATAGTGGAAAGTAGCACATACCCTTGGTCAATTTATTCAATCTCCTATCTTTTCTATTTTTCACTTCCCCTGTAAACTTATGTAGTTCTAAAATTGACTGAAATTGATTTTAAATTCTTTTTACACTGAATGGTTCCTTTTTTTTATTGAACGATTCTTTCTATTGCCAAGATAGCCACAGAGGATCTGAACAGTGGCTAGAGACTTTCCCAGCATTCACAACACAGATTGAAAACAGAAGAAGATTCATTTAAATGCTTCTATGTTCTTAGCCAGGCTTGGTAAGCCACGCTTTGGTAAGTAGGGTGAAGTGAGGGGGAAAATAAAAAATTCAAAGATTATCAGGGCATAGTGAGGTCTAGAGAGTTTTGGGGAAGAGCAGATGTGCTCTAGGCTTCTAGAGCCAGGTGGCTGTCTCTGATGACCACCAACCCAGCTGCATTACAAAGCAGAGTGAGGTACACAGCCAGAGCCCCAGAGTGACACCCCAAAGAGCCAAACTTGATATAGGCAGGTATGGCCTGGAACACAGAAGCAAATCACAAATAAGTCAGTCTTCCTCATGGGGAGAGGAATGTGAAAAGAAGACAATGAATACTGATACGAAAAAGATGCACAGCCAAAAACCAAGGAGAACCTATAAACACTGGCAGAAATGTTTAATGAAAGACAGTAAGGAGGGGAAAGAGAAAGGGACAAAGGAGGGGAGAGAAAGGGAAAAAAATGAGAGGCAGGCAGACATGGAGAAAAGCCATTCTATATCAATTTTACTGTTTTGCAGACAGATCAGATAAATCCTAATATTGCTCCAGTAGATACCTATCCCAACCTCATTATTAATAACAGGCTTACAGCTGAGCACCAACGATAGCCCCCATAGTTTCACAAACCACATACCACTGAGCTCTGATAGTACCCTGTGGACTGCGAAGAAAAATAAATTCAAAGATGTCCAGGGACTTGAGTTTTAAAACCTGGTCATAAAGAGATGTCACTTCATATTCATCCTGCTAGAATAGCTAATTCTCTACTCCAAGGTAGCTCTGAGCCACACCATACCACTCAGCCCCTACCTTCCCAGGTGAGCATACCTAACTTGATCTCCTCAAAGAACAAATGAAGAGGAAAAGGAGACAAAAATATAGTTGGAAGCAGAATTAAATACCTACTTCACTTCATAGATCTGGGGAGTGGAGAGGAGAGTCTGAAAATATGGGTCAAAGTGATTTAGATATAGAGGAGGAAGATGCATAACATCAAACAGTTCTATGAAATAGTTATGCTTAGTAAATAGTCAATTTTATTCTGCCCCCAGCATTTCTGTAGTACTGTAATCTTATTGCCACCTCTTATTTGATATTATTCAGCAATATCATGGTTATGGCTTTATGAGACAAGTAAAACAAGTCTTATGTTCCATTATGCCAGGTCTTTTCCAGGTTCCAGCATATTTCCATGCCAGCAAAACATCTGGGGCACCCAGGACCAGACAAGTGCTGCCTAAGTACGAGGGGCACATTAAGAATAAATGGCAATAAAGTAATGTCCATCTTCAAATACCTAACTTTTCTTTTAATCCCCAACCATCAAAATCATAAAAGAAAAACAGCGAAGAAAACATTATCTGTTTCAGAGAAGGAAATGGCAAAAGATTATCTAAATCTCTCTCTACAGCAGGACAAACTAAGGTCCCCAGTATGAGATTCCCTCTACAGAAGAAATGCGCCCCTTTTACTTCAGGACAGATAGGCATCTTTCATAAACAGTAAGACCACCAATTAAATATGAGATCTAGCTTGAAGAAAGTAAATAGTCTAACAAGCACGCCAAACTGGTGTGCTCTTTGCTAAACATGCCGAGCGTTCACACTTCCAACTATCTGCAGGACACACGGATTTATTTGCGTGATTCACCACCATGTAAAATGTAGCATTTCAAAAATAAGCCTTGCTTCCCTAGACTAAAGCCTTTCCAAATCCTACCCAATCGGCTCTCGCTCCCAACAGTCCTATCAGCAGGACCATCCTACTCAGTCATCTAGGCTGGATACTGCCCTCATTCAAAAATATGATTTCAACTCAAGTCCACACGGCTTCTTTCTCTCATGTTCGGTGTTTTTTGTTTGTTTGTTTCCTTTCGCTATCCCAGATCAGGGTCCCTCAGCCTCACACATGGTTTATACAGCCTCCCTGACCTGTCCATACTGCAACGCTGACCCAAACACTGCCACATCAATCCTCTCCAGACTGGCAAGCATTCTGCCTACCAGGCCCTGACCACAACAATACAAAGAGAAATGTTTGCTTATTATTTATGAAATGACAGTGGTGGAGGGAGATGGAGAAAGTAAGAGAATGGGTTGGGGGGTGGGCAGAGGAGAGAGAATGGAGGAGGAGAGGAATGACAGGGCGAAGGGGGAATGATTGGAGCTCCAATACAGCGCGCTCTTCTAAATGACTTATATTAACTCCTTTCTTCCCCAAATTCAATAGCAAGGGAAATATTACCATCTGTGTGACAAATGAGAAGCCAGAAGCACAGGAAGGCTGCACTGTTGTAAAAGATAGTCATGGCCCATCAGTAAGGTTCCCGAAAGCTAGGAGTAAAAGGTGGCATTTCAGGGTGCTCAGGACCTTGCTAACCACCCTGGGCAAGCCCTGCTTTTGATTGTCTGATGACCAATTTTTCCATCATTTCACTGAAAGACAATTTCATATTTAATAAGTAGCAGCCAAATCCTTCTAACAATATGGAGGAATCCCTACCTTCTGCCTCCCCCAAAGCGTAAACCACTTTAGCCTGGGGCAGGCAATCCTGTTGTGAGTGGCAGAGCCACAATCAGAAGCTGGGTTTTCTGGCTCCAAATCCAGTCTCCTACTGAACGAACAGTGCCATACGGCAAGCAACAGACTCTAGGAGGTATCCTGCCCACGAACCCTCACGAGTTCTCCAGCCATGCTCCACAAAGCGTCTTCCAGCCTTCTCCCGAGGCCCACACAGTCCACTGCTCAGCCACCCAGAGAACGCAGTCACGCCACGCCTAGGCCTGGGCTGCACACTCATTTGGCACTTATCTGTTACCACTGTGTTACTATCTTCCTTGTGTATGTACCTTGTTTTACCACCTAGACTGTATTCCCTACTGGTCCAAAAAGGAGCCACACACCCAGTAGGCACTCAATAAACATTTATTGGCCTGCAAACTGACTTCACTCCCTAAGTTCCCAAGGGGTTCTGTGGGCTGTGAGATGAAAACAAAGTAATAACTGACTGAGTCATAGAATTTTTGAGCAAAAAGAATCCACAAAGATGAACTAATCCAAATGCTTCCATACAGAGATGAAGACAGAGCCAGACAAAAACTCAAAAAAAAATGCAAATGAGAAAAACAGAGAACAGCACCATCACAATGGGCTTCTAAGAGCCTTCTGAGTCTTAGCCCATTTCCCTTTATTACACTGCTGTCCTTTTAAAATTCCATAAAACAGGAATAAATATAATGTGCACACGAATTACCTAAGATGCCCTTAATGCATTAAAAATGTATTAGCACATTAAAATAATCTATCCACATCATATTATAAATTTGACCACTCTAATGCTAATTATATAATATAATATAATATATATATACACATTTATATATAAATTACAATAATTTGTCAGCCATTTGGGAATTAAGAGGACCTATCTGAGGGATGAATGATTTAGAAATTTCTCATGCCTTCTCTTAATATAGATAAGACTCCAAGGAGAAATGTTTACTGTAGACATGGTTACACTACCTTGTCCCTCATTTTTCTCTACTCTTTTTTTTTTTTGGTGGAAGCGGAGATTAAACTCAGGCCCTTGCACTTGCCAGGTAAGCGCTTATTCTACTGAGCTATCTCCCCGGCCCCTATACTCCCCTTTCTTTAGAAAAACAAAATTTCACAAAAGGGCAGTGTGTTCGGGTGCAGCTCAGTGATAGACAGGATGTATGGTCAACACACACAAGGTACTGGTTCAAAATCCCGTCAGCCACAAAGGAAAGAGGTGTGTGAGTGTGATATGTGTTGAGTGTGCACATAGCTATGGGTGAAAATACTCTCAACATCTCTTACTCAGTCATAGCAGAGAGTATGACTGAGCCTGTGTAGTCATCCTGGGTGCTTCCTCTTCCCTACATCTCTTACTCGGTCATAGTAGAGAGTATGACTGAGCCTGTGTAGTCATCCTGGGTGCTTCCTCTTCCCTACCATTATCAAAGATCTCACAGAGGTTCTGAATGTTACCTGTCTACCCTTACGTGCATATAGGTCTTTGAGTACATGTTGGAGGCAGGGCTCAGCAGGAGGACTGCAAGGTCAAGTCCCGCCTAGGTAATCAGAACCTGCCTCAATATAAAAAATGGCTGGAGATACTTAGTGCAAGGTCCTTTTCCAGCCTTGCTACAAACAAACATTTGACAGATTTGCATGTAAATCATACATGTAACAGCTAACTGTCTTTCTTTGACATATCCTACTGTTGTAGTCTTAATGGGAGGCAGTCGTAAACTATGTATTATGGAAGACAAAAATCAGATACCCACTCTCGCTCTTGTTTCTAGCAGATGGGGCATAGACACATGGCAGAGTATCCTAGTATAACACATTTTTGCCAAGCAGTGACACAAAGAGGGGACAGTCAGAATTTATTTACAATGAGGTTGTCCCCCAGCAATGCCTAGCAGAGGTGGTGAGAGTGCTGTAACTAAAAACAACTACTTGCTTTCTTGCCTCCTGGATCCTTGCAGCTGGCCTGGTCCCATTTAGTTCCCAAATCTGCTACCAGTCTTTAGTTAGTTCATCCTGTTCCTCACAACTTCACCCTGTAACTTCTTTGATCAGGATAGCTAGTGCTGTTTCTTCAACCAAAAGTAACTGCTAACATGTAACCGACTTTTTATATTATGAGGGTTTAATTGTACGAGTTTAAAAATAAAAGGCATGGTGTACTGGGGCCACACTTTTCCTGCAGAGTAGAGGATATGGGAACTGAGGCCCAAGGAGAGGCAGGTGACACACTAAGGCTTCATTGAGCCTGTAGGGTGGCAAAGGCCATACCTATCCCATCTGCTCCAGAGGCTCCCAATTCCAATCTTGATTACAGGGCCCAGTGTATGTGGCCAGCACTAAAAACATTAAACCTTTGCACAGATACCGGGGAGTAGAAGAGGAAAAGACTCTTACAGTCCTCTGTGACCTCACTTCTGAGTAAGGGCTTCATGGTGTGCTCGCTACCTGAACACCTGAATCTCTGTGAGGCTCCCCAGTCAACTTGGACTCTGCAGTTCCAGCCACCTTCCTAAGAAAATGTAAAAGAGGGGCCGGGGAGATGGCTCAATAGAATAAGCACTTGCCTGGCAAGTGCAAGGGCCTG
>NDGN011393245.1:0-13868 GCA_002564285.1 Tympanoctomys barrerae
TCTTTCTTTCTTTCTTTCTTTCTTTCTTTCTTTCTTTCTTTCTTTTTTTCTTTCTGTACCAGGGATTGAACTCAGGACTCTGAGCTGATCAGGCAAGGGCTTATTCTATTGAGCTATCTCCCCATGTCCTCAAATTTCTATAAGGAAGCACGCATGGTTGACTCTTGAGCTTACTATTTGCCTATATCTTCTGAAATACTGTCGCGCTCATACGTGTTGTTTGGCCCCTTCATGAGCGCTCACACAGTGAGTCTAGGTACCTTGCGTTTCCTTTCTGGTCATTTACCATCTATGCCAGGGGTGCTGAGCCCGCGGCACATGTGCCACAGTGGGCTGCTCGTTATCATCAAAACAAGTCCCCAGAAGGTTTGCTGTCACTGATCTGTGCCCTTGTGTTTGGGTCTGCTGCTCATGACTGACTGTCACTTGGGGATGTGCTTTTCTACCTCTGTGTGATGTCTTCTAGCATCCTGGACAGGAAAGCCTGGCCTGGTGCAGTACCTACACCCATCGATGGCCACCCCTCGCCCTCTGCTGGGGCTGTGGTGTGGGGGCTGGAGGCAGTGCAAGGAAGGGCTTGGCCGGCTTTTAGTCTGCAGCTGGTAGTGCTACCTGTAGGGCACCGCAGTCTTCGGTCTCCTGCAGCAATTCCTACGTCAGGTCCGTTATCTAGGGCTTTTCCCTCCCTTTTTGGGTGCTCCTCTGTCACCTGCAGAGCTTCTTCCTTCGAGCTGTGGCTCAGAGGCTCCACTCCACGCTTTTGTGCTTCTCCCGCAACCCAATGTCATTTGTGACCTGATGCTTATTTGGTGGCTGGCAGAGAGTGGCCGTGAGGCACTGTCTCCTCTGCACAACGAGTTGCCCTCTTAGGAGGGGCGTGGCGTTGTGTGCATGGCTCCTAGGCGGTGAAGGCCTTAGCGGCTCCATTGTCGCGGTCTTCACCTTCGCATGCCGTCTGCCCGCCCTTCCTTCAGAGGTAGAGTTTGTTGTCTTTCCTTCTCTAGGCTGCAGTGGGCTTTCATCAGGCTGCCAAGGGTCCTGGTATCTGTCACTGCACTACGCCTGCGATTTAAACGTTGTACAGTGGGTGGCAGGGAGGAGGAGGAGCATTCTGGGAGGGCTCTGTGTCCCTCTTGTGGTGCCGAGCTATGTAGGGAACACTTTTCTAAGACAGTCTTGAGTCTTTCCTGTGACTGTTCTTGCTTCCTGGAGAGAGTCCTTGACGAAGTTGTTGTGCCCCTCGATGTTCTCATTTGCTGAGCGCCTCAGCGTCTGGCGGTCATGCCTGGCTTCTGCCCGTCTGCCAGCACCCTCACTGAAGCCTCACGGAGTTCAGCTGTGTCGGCCCCAGGGAAGCCACACGTGTCTTAGCGCTTCCCGTAGGCACCTGTCCTTTCTTAGATTCTGGGCTGGTTGGTTGCCTTGCAGTTTCAGCTTTCAATGGTTTCAAGAAAACTTGTGAATTTGTCTGGCTCTGCTACATTACACGGGTGAAAATGACTCTTTCCAGCTCTCTATATCCTTGGGTGAAAAATAAATTTGATATTAATAAAGTATCATTGTAGGAATGATCAGAATTTCATAACTTCTTGTAAATTAACAAGCTAAGGTTTTATGGGACCTAAAAAAGGAAGAGAGCCACAAGGAGATGAAGACGTGTTATCTTTTCCTCCGAAGCCGCTCGCCAAGAGCTCGCTGTCACACTCTCATTGCAGCTAAGGTGGGCTGGAATGCCAGCTTCCTCGGGATGCGTGGAGCCACTTCAGAACAAGGCGGGGCTGGTGTTCCCAATTCATGTGGCGCACAAGTGTCATCAAGGCGTCGTGTCACGGCTAACTGGAAGACTCCTTTCCTTCTGGGTGGCTCATAAGACACTAGTGTGCTTAGCAGTAATCACACATTCCATCCTGTTAGCAGCGGGGTGGGGCTTCGCACAGATAAAATAGCTGTTGACTTTCAGATTAGGTGCCTGGAACAATAAAATAAAAATGCTTACGGAAGACTCTGAGAGCAAGTATTTGTGAGGGCCTTAAAGCAAACATTCCTGAGGTTAGTAGTTTCACACTGCTAGAGAAGAGTTTTCGGTGGTTTGGCAAGTGGATTGGGGGTATTTTTGGTAGGGAGAACAGCAGACAAAAAACCCCTAGGGTGCTACCAGAATCCAAGAGGTGCAGTGTGGAGAATGGGTGACTTCCCAAGAAAGGAAGGAGAAGCAACAGATGAAAGGTGGGAGGACGAAAACAAGACAGCACACACTATTTTGTCCTGCCAGCCTTTCCGTACTTGCTGAGTCAGTCTTTTCCTCACATATTGGTCTAAGCATTGTAAAGTAAATAAATTTATGCAGACAGACTTTGGATACATTTACAAGATCAAAAGCCTTTGACATCATCACAGTTTATTTAGGGAGAAATTTGGACTGCAGTCTGACCCTGTTCATTCTAATTTTCAAGGGGCCATCAGTGTCTGTGGAGTTCTGTGTGTTGGCTTCTTGGAATGAACTGGTTACTCATTAGAGAAAATATTTACTTACAAAGAGTCCTTCAGCGTTTCTCCAATCTGTATAGTTGTTAATTTTTTTTTGTTTGAACATTCCTCTCTTTAAAATTCTGTAATAATTTTCAAGGCAAAAAGGAAACAAAATTATAAGTTGTGTAAAACCAAGGCTCTATCCTTCAGGAATTGCTTGGTATATTTAACTTATTTGAGGGTGCTGCCTTTAATCATTGATTCTAAATAAAATGCAAGATGTGTACATGCTGCATGTTATAGAATAAAGGGAAACTCAGGATCAGACTAATATTTTATTTCCTTTGGTTTAGTTTTATCATTCATAAAAATTCCAAGTGAAGAGATGCACCACATGCTAGTGTATTTTTCATACTGTACTTCTTTGGTAGTATTTTAAATAACAGGGAGCACCAAAAACTGATCACTATGTAGAGATTTAACCTCAACTAGCTATTTCATAACCAATGCTTTATTCCAACTCTATAATTAACATCTAAAATTAACATTTTTCAACATGACTTTAAACATTAGAGAATCTAAGTAGATATAAATACTTAAAGTACTATTGCTTTGCACTTTTTAGGCCTTTCAAAACGGAACTAAAGGCAATCTCTCTCCACATGAAATATGGCACAGTACATGACTTGGAACTGTTTTATAGTTTTAAATATTTTTTATGCAATTGGGTATAACTATTTCCATATGTTTATAAAGAGCACAAGGAAGTGGCAGTGGAGATGTTAAAATGCTCTCTCCCCTCGCAGTGCTAGCCGCACAGAGAACTGGCCCTTCGTAGCTCTGTGTGCTGGAGACAGGATCGCCCCACATTCCCTAGCGCTAACCCGAAGGTGCCGCTGAAGGCGCCATAAACAACTCTCAGGAATTTTTTACACGATTAAAATGGTCACAGCTATCCAGTGCTTCCTGCCGATTGGATCTGCCTCTTCTGTTTACTAGGAAAATAAATAACACATGTTAGGTTTTTTTCTAAAAGGTTCTCATTTATTCTGTGGTCATTTCCCACTTACAGTATTTCTAGCTTAATTTCATAACACAGTTTTTATTTGACTTGAAAAACAAAAGCCCTTCTTGTACATTGTCTTCAAACATTTTGCCTTTGAGCTCTGAACTTTCATTTGCAGAACCATCCAATCAACTATCTTTTCTTCCTTCTTTTTTTTTTTTTTGAGGCTGGTATTAGAGTTGGAATGTAAAAAGTGAAACAGCCGCATGCCTGGCATATGCACACAGAAGAGGCAGGATTCAGCTGTTTGAAAATTCTCCCCAGTATATTAGCAATGCTTGTGCCTAATTCATAGCTGTCAAACAAAGAAAAGCATGGTTGCAGGGTATTTGGCCATCAGAGGGCTCATTACGATGAACAAGCATGCAGAGAAAGCTGTCTCACAAGAGCACTCTCGTTGTTATCGTTTCTTAAGTCAGAAATGCCATCAGCAGAGCTCCTGGTGCTGCCGTGACTTAAGGCCGTGCAGAGTTCAGTGAACATGGACAAATCGTCAACAGGCAAATTTCCAGCGTGTCATGCGCTCCGTGCCGTATGTGTCACCTGTGCTTAGGGCGGGGGCTGGGCCTGCTCCGTGCCACCAGGTTTGTGCTTCAGCACAAAGACCCCTGGACACGGGCTTAGGGATGCACACTTCCCCTCTCCTCAGGGCCCTGGTCCCTTCGTTGTGTTGAGTGTGACCCAGGCCTCCAGCAGCCACCACGGGCCCTGCCTTGCTAACACTTGTCCATGAGCTTGTCCTGTGTTTCTGCCGTTGCAGCTTCTGCTGTGTTCCCCATCTCTCTGGGTGACAGCTTTGCAACCTAGGGCAAGGGTTAGGGTAAGAGGTGTTCGCTTGTGGAGTTCAAGTAGATGACCAGTGCCTCTGCCACTTGGGACAGTGGGAGCCAAAGGCAACCTAGAGTCCATGTCACATGCTCACTGAAACCTGGTGACCAAAGGAAGCATGTCCAGTACGAGCCAGGAGCCTCCTGGAGCACCTTGCCTCCTCAGCAGGTTCTAGAACTGGCCCCCAGGGTTAGGTTAGGCTTGCCCCAAGCGAGTGAGGTCACCCACTGCCGAAAGTGAGAGCAGTCCTGCGTAATGACTTTCCAACGCGCCTCTTTCCTTGCCAGCTGAGTACGTAGACTTTTGCTAACAGAAGGAATTCCACTGTACAAGACTCATCCTAAGAAGCATGGGCGCGGTGCTGATGAGGGGTGCTAGCTGTGAACATGTTGGGCACGCTGACAAGTGTTTCAGGTGTCCTAACTTGCTGGACTGGTGTGGTGACCCTAGGAGATCGCTCCCTTCTGCTTCCAGTCCGAGTATCTGAGGCTCCGTTGCATGGGCCCGTGAATGATGGCGTTGGACTTGAAAGCCAGGCTTGGCTGACTTGAAAATGTGTGCTCTTCATCAGAGCATGTGTGATGAGTTGAATTCATTCTACACTCAGCTGTAGATCTCTCAGCTTTGGACATTGACACTAGGGTCAGTCACATCAGGAGGAGGGCGAGTTAGCCTTATCTGGAAGTGTAGGTGGTCCTTGGAGTTACGTTCCGTCGTCAGCGGAATCTGCAGCAGCTGCCCTTGCATTTCCAGATAGGACAAAAGAAGGCGGTCTGAGCTTGGGTCACTTAATAATTTGCAAGTATCACATTGTGACTATTCTGTGTAGTTCACATACACACACAGAGAGACACGTACACAGACACACACACAGACACAGACAGACAGACAGACAGACACACACACACGCACACAAAAAAACGGACTCCATGTGTTTCAGGAGCTTATGCCAAATGGTTTGTGGGAGAAACCCAGACAATTTTACAAGTGGGGTCTAAAATGTGCTGAAGAAGGGGCTGGCCAGATAGCTCAGCAGACTAACGAGCTGCTTAGGCAGAGTGCAGCGGCTGGGGTTCAGCCCTGCCCTCAGAGTGCTCTGAGATGGTGATTGAGACTGAGTGTGGTGGTGCGCGCCTGTCGTCCCAGCACTTAGGAGGCTGAAAACTGGAGGATCACCATGAGTCCAATCTGCGTAGTGAGACCCTGCACTAAATACATAAAAAAGAGCACAAAATGTGCTGAGGCGAGGAGCATCCTTTCTGGGAGAGTGAGGGAGAGCATTCAGGGCCACATCAGCAAGATAACAGGGCCTGGAGGGCCCTGCGAAGGTGCCTGGCCTTCACTGGAGGGTGACATGGTCTTGGCTACACCAGCAAGTAGGCAACATCAACAGCAGTGTCGCTGCTCGAGTAGGCCAGCTCGATCATGTGCAAATGTTTGGTTTTGTGTTTCAGGTGAGCTGCTGACGGCTACTGCAAGGCTTACACAGCCCTCTGCAAATGCAAGTTGCCAACTCTTATTTTTACTCTTATTGTCTGTCTTTCTGCCTCCTTCTATCCTTGACCCTTTCAAAGCTATTAGTTCAGTAGATTCTGGTAGTTTCCCCCGAAAGACACCGCTCCAAGGATCCTTCCCATCGTCTCATCACTTTTCCCTTCTCTTTGCCTACAGTTTCTCGGCCATGCATTGACCCAGAGAACAGGAAAATTGGATGGAGAGCACATGGTGACAAGGCTATCTGTGAAGAAGATGGTGTGGTGCAGCTAAAACAGAAGCGTTTTTGACATTTGGGCTGAGTAAAGTGTAAAGGCCTTATGGCGGCCGAGAGACAAACCATGAGGGGCTCAGCTTGTTGAATCTTCTGGGTTGAGCTATCTGTAGATATTTCCCCTGAGAACTGAAAGGCGACATCCCGAGTGCAAGCTTTGAGCAGCCAAGGACGTCTGCCTTGACCCGGGCTTCTAAGATGCACTGGCCAGGTATCTGCAAAAGCGCTGCCGCACTTGGCAGTGACTGTGGACAGGGACGCTTCAGGGTTTCTGAGAGGCAGCTGAGCTCCAGGAAATGGACACCATGGAAACCTATCGCTGAGGTCCAGCAGTGAGAGACAGGCTTGCACGTGAGAAAGGCAAAACGAGCCCATTTCTCCATCTGTAGATATTTGCTGGTCATCTGTGTGTCATAAATTAACAAGAGGGAAGATTCCACAAAACAAATGGCCTCTTTTTGTTATCTCTCTCAAGGTACAAGTTTTCCCCCCCCCCACTGAGCTAATCAGAGTAATCTCACAAATAAAATTAAGTTCTTCAGCATTTACTGAGCAGCTAAGACGTGCTGAGAACACTAGCCTTTCTTTTTTTGGGGGGGGGCTGGCTCACCCCTGCCCTGATGTTGGGCCTGGCAAGGCATGTGGTTCCAGGGGTGGAACTAGGATCCCCTGCACCTGCCTGAGCTTGCCTAAGCAGGCGCTTTAGGCTGCTATGCTATCTTGCTGGCCCCAAACACTAGACATCTTGAGCTACTATGTCTCATTTTACTCTTGCAACAAACTGGAAATGATGGTGTGAGCTTCATTTCTGTAGAAGGAAGTCAAGTAACTTCTCTAGAGTGAGATAATCTTGCATTTGTGAAGTTTCAAAGAAAAAATATGCTCCAGACTGGAGCGACTGCCCAAGATGTGCTGCTCACGGTGGGCAGTGCGGGAGGGGACAGGTAGAGGAGCAGAAGGGGGCTGCAGGCCTGGACAAGCAAGGCAAGGGCGCGGGCACCGCGGTGGGGGGGGGGCTGGCTCCGGAGAGAGCTTGTGTGTCCGAGCAGGTGGCGATCCAGAGCTGCGGGAAGGCCGGCCTGAGTGATAGCGCTTCTACACAGATTTAAACACCTTCATCTTACCTGTAGAGTTTCCCAATTTCATTAGGAGGAAAATGATTTTAGTAAGATGTTTTCTAGTGATTTTGTTGATAAACGATCAGAGATGAAAGGAGAGTTTAGTTTCGCGTTCTCCGGCTTGCAGCGGTGCGGCGTGCGGCTTTAGAAAGAGATGCCCAAGCTGCACTTTTTGGATCTACTTCCTAATTTGTGCCTAATATAGTCTACACCTCAGATATGTATGCACATAAAGCCAATTCCAAGCAACTTCGAAGTAGCACAGGAAATTCAGGTTAACATTTGTCACAGTTTCCAATGGAAACAGCCTCTTCTATTTAACTTGTGATGAAACTACACCTCATTTCCTCCTCTCTGTGCAATGCCTTCTTCCCTGTGAGCCAAAAATCTCACAAACTTGGACATTGCAAGGAATACTCTCTTCCTGGCCTTTGTTGTGAGGCGCTGGGGACTGTTTTGTGTAAAGGACTTAAAAATATGCATTGGAGAGATGGTGAATGTTGCTCGGTGGTGAATCTTTGTGTAAAAATGTGTTAAATTTTAGTCATTTTCTGTGGGATTGTAGCATCAGCAACTGGCATGAGATGAATCAGACCAATGATTCCAGCTCTTTGCAAAGCAGGCAGCATGATATAATGGCACCGAGAAAATCTCCCTTGGCAACTTTTGTAGCCATGAAGTGCAAGAGAGGCGTTAGATATTACTATACTTGGAAAGAGCAGAGTCCTCATTTCAACTACCGAAATTATTTGAAACCGTCTTTTACCATTTCCTCGGGGCTGATCCTGTGACTGTCATGAAGCTCTGACGCCCCGGCACGAAAGCCGCACCTCGGCTCTCGGCGGGCTCCTGGAGCCCTTTGTAAATCTAAGGACGTTTTCCATAAAGGGCTGTTTCAGATACGTGTCCAGATAGATTTTTTTTTCCTTTGCACACATTCAACCTTGCCAAGTATCATTTTAAGAATTGAATGTTTCGGGTTTTTTCTTCTCTGCAACTGTCATCATCTTGCTTGGAAGGTCACCTTCTGTGAAAGTTGAATAGATGCAACTCCTTCAAGAAAAATGTTAAGGTGGGTTATAGCTTCATAATTTTAAAGGAGACATGCATGTTACAAAAATCACCAAAAGCCATTTCTATAAGTAAGAAGTTGTGAAGGCTGTCAGAGTATGTTCATTTAGGAGCTGCAGGGATTAATTGACCACCAGGATCTCTGGGTCTATTCAAGAAGTTAACTGCAGGCATTCAAAGCATGAATTTGAGCACAGAAGTGTTATCTTAGCTCTTTTAGAGCAGAGAGCATGAAGAGCCTAATTCCAAGCAGCTTCTCGTAATTGTCTCTTCTCTGAGCCTAGGAAGCTCTTGACTACTACAGAGCCGGGAAATCTGTTTCTAGCCAGCTAGCCTTCCCCAGCCAACTATCCTTCTTCCAGCTCTTACCACGCTAAATCCTAGGAACCAAGGGACAGGAAGCATGTAGCTTAGCCCGCTTGGAAGTGGCTTCTCCATGACATGCCATGGGACTTGGCTTATGGCGTGAGCCTCGCTCCAGAAAGCTGCCTCCACCACAGCAGGCCAAGGGAACAGCCCCGGCTGACAGTGATAGGTGGCCCCGCCAGAAGCCCCATGAGGTCCTGAGCTATCAAGGGGCTGCTCCAAGAAATGGAGCCACTAGTCTGGGCAGGAGGCTTAGGAAGCTGGACTCAGCAAGGGGCATGAGACTCTAAATCTAAATGTCAGCGGCACTGAGGGGAAGAAACTGCGTCCCTGAATCAGTGGGTAAAAGGCTGTGCCCCAAATGCTCGTACTGATCTGCTATGAAAGAAGCCAAATTGTGTGATCTTCACAAACTGAGATCCGAGGTGTCGTTGTATTTCGACTTCTTGGGCACATAGAATGTGGGTGGAGACCCTGGTGAACTGTAGACAGTACCTTTCAGTCTTCCCCAAAACCTGGGCCTTTGATGTCTTTATTATAACAAATGTACAAAGCAGTTCACTTAGAAGAGTACCCTTTCAACATGAGAGAACGTTGGAATCACCAAATGGAAGTGTCTTTTCACAGCTAAAATACCACTGTCACAGGACACATGCTTATCAGCGGCCTGAATGTGCTAGTGTTCAGTGTGGAACACGAGGAGAAATCCTGCGTCGTGACACATCCCACAGGTGCGGAGAGGTGCACAGGACAAGAAGGCCTTATGGAAAACAGAGAGGACACCCGGCACAGCAGCTGGAGAGGACTCCAGCGCCGTCCATCTGTCACCTGCAAATGGAGGCACCTGGTGTCCCCGCCCCCCCCCAGAAGCCACGGACAAGTGATGTAGAGGCACAGAACTGTACGCTGTGCAGCATGCTCCTGTAGACTTCCTGGCCCCCTGGACTGGGGACGCAGTGGTATCAACAAAATTAAACAGATTCCTCTTTGAAATATTTCTGGAAGCCTATATTGTGCTAATTTACACTTCGACTATCTATCAACTGCAAATAACACGTGCTGTTTCCCAGCAGGCCTTGTTCTTCTCCCCAAGAGCCCAGTGTGCTGCGGGGCCCTGCCTGGACGCACAGGAAGAGGCCCGTGTGGACGTCGTGGGCCTGCACTGCTGCGCACAGGGGCGAGCTGGAGGCACAGCTCCTGGAACGGGAAAAGCATCCACACCAGGATGGCAGAAGGGCCCTCTCTCTCTCTCTCCTCTGCTGCAAAGAAATCGCTTAATTCCAGGCATGCTATGTTCCCCGTGCCAGCAAAACTGACAGGGACGTTAGCATGCCATGCAAATTCAAGTTGCATTAAAGAAAATTAAAGGTTCTTTCATAAATTCCACAAACAATAGTTACTTAATACTTCAAAGGAGAACCAAGAAACTCTTACCTTTATTTGTAATAGTTTTATATTTTCCACTTCTCTTTCAGATGCACAAGACAAAATGAGCATTTTATTTTTACAGTAAAGGGCGATTCTGGTGCACTTGAAGATCTGGGTCTCAAGAAGGAGCTCTAATGACTAGTTGGGACTGGAACAAGAGTGCTGGTATTCTTTTGAATCTAGGCATAAAGGTTTTGGAAAAGGAGCTCAAACCAGATGTTATTTGTAGCCAAAATTATGGGAGGTGACACAAAAGCATTCTTTGACTGACAGTGTAATTTTAGGCCTTGATCCTCTTGGCTGTGTATCTTCAGTTGGGCTGGGATTATTGAAGTTATTAATCTGGTACGCATTGTCCTCATACACAAGGTTACTCTGAATCAAAATGTTCTTGCTCTTTGGTCAGGAGCTGGGTTATCAATGTTAGGCAACTTGCCAGACACAATTCCGTTCGAGAAAATGCAGAATTGCGAAAGTTTTCTTTCTTTTGTGAAAAAGCTGAACACTTTCTGTTTAATGTGCTCTCCTCGCTTTTCTCTGGCTGGAGATTACATGTATTTGAATAAAGATGAGCAGAATAAAAAGGAGAAACCACACACTGCAATTTCCGCAGTGGGCTGAGCAGAGTGTGCTGGGGAGCCTGGCCTGGGGCTGCGCACTCGTGTCTCACCCCTTGGGAGACTAAACAGTGCGGCTGCTCCTCGGTGAGCGCCTGGGCAGAGGTGCGGCGCACAGGGAACAGGCGCAGCCAGGTCTGTCTTGGACTTCTGCTGATGACAGGCCCGCAGCACAGAGGCATTTCAAAATGACATGTTTGTAGACCACACAGGCCCGAGGCAGAGGTCAGTGTTTATGTGCCAAGAGTCCTTCTTCCTAAGTGCTGTGAACGTGCAGTTCGTCTTTCTTGCCACTTCCGAAAGAGCGAACGCTGCTGGCCTAGGCGCTTGGTTAACACGGCAGAAATGTACGTACGAGTTGCCCGCAAGGTC
This sequence comes from Tympanoctomys barrerae, assembly GCA_002564285.1. Lineage (NCBI taxonomy): Eukaryota > Metazoa > Chordata > Mammalia > Rodentia > Octodontidae > Tympanoctomys > Tympanoctomys barrerae. The sequence continues at coordinate 11,104 of NDGN011393245.1, forward strand.
TGTCCACGAGTAATCCACAGTGCTTTCTGTTAGTGCTTTTCTTCATAAATATGCTCTCAGAAGTGTGGTGAAGAATCTGCTTTAACTGTAAACAATTGATGCTTTTTACATCGAGACAGGCTTCTTGAAAAGACACCAAAATCCTGCCAATATTGTGGGACCTCCTTACTAGACAAGAAGGCTAAAGTATTAAGTCACAAGAAATCACTGGAAGCCGTTGTGGTCTCATGACTTCACTAGCCAAGCATTACTTTGGTCACTGGAAATCAGATTTGCCTCTTATGTGCTGCTTCGTTTATACTACATGCAATTTTCCAGAAATCGCACCACACTGAACATTTAGAATTTCTTGTCTTCTTAAAAAGTAAAGAACAGCATTCTGGTTTGCTCTGACACATAAGTTGGTACTATTTTCCCTAAAAAGAAGTCTATCCATATTTCTCAGTGAAAAAGAGAACTTTTGTCTTTTTAAAGTATAAGGTTGCAGAAATAGCTAAGGAGATATTAACAGGCACGAAAAACATTTTTTCCTCAAAGTTAGCAATCACACTTCTAAAAAAAAAAGATTATGACATCATTCTGTGGAAATCCTTAAGACCAGAGATATGCAAAAAATTAACTTTAAGAAAGCATTTTATTGGCTTATTACATATGAACACATACAAGTGAATGATTTGTGTATACTGCCCACTAATAAACAAAACAGGGGACACACACTAGCACAGTGAGCTCATCACTGAGGTTGGGACGCAGCGTGCCTCGGTATCTTAGGGTTACCTGCCCCGCCTCTCTAGCTTTCTCTAGGAGCTGCTCAAGACTTCCAGTACCAGGGGTGAATCCAGCGGTCCTGTTTCTCCCGAGCCCCTCATCCACTGCTGTATTTGTCAGTTTCTCTCTACCAATGCATGCATCATTGAAGCTCTCATTCCTAATAAACTTTGAAGTTTAGAGCAGCTTTGTATTTGCAGGAAAGTTACAGAGACAGCACAGAGCTCCTGTCTGCCCATGGCCCAGGCTACCCTGCTACTGTCCCTGTGAATGTAGGGTGGGGCACTCGCCACTTTTCAGGACACAGTGCTGATGCCTGACCCTAATGCCTTACATCTTGCCGACATTTTGTGTTCGTCTGCTGCCCCTTTCTGTCCCAGGGTCATACCCAGGATCCCACACTACATTTGGTCACTGTGTCTCTCAGGCTTCTCTTATCTGTGACAGGTTCTGAGGCGGTGGTGGGTGGGCGTTCTGCAGAATCTGGCATGTTTTTCTGATGGTCAGACAAGAGCTGTGGAGTTCTGAAAGAAAGATCATGAAGTCTCATTCTCACGAGCCTTACCAAGAGCACACACTGCGTAGGGCTCGCCTCTGCCAATGCAGACTTGAGGTCCCTTGTGAGTTTCTCTGCTGGGAACTTATCCTTCCTTGGTCTCCCTCCTAAACAGCATGCTCTGGAGGGGAGGAGTCATGATGGGTAGCCAGCATTTAAACAATTGGGGCTTAAGGGCCAGCAAGATAGCTCAGTGGACTAAGTGCCTGCTTAGGCAAGCACAGGGACTGGGGTTCGATCCCCGGTACCATGTGCTGTGCTGGCCCCGCTCCTGGGTGCCCTGAACCTGCCACGAGACTGGGAGGGGTGGTGCGTGCCTGTAATCTGGGAAGGCTGAAACAGGAGAATCACTACAAGTCTGACCTGCATAGTGAGACCCTGTACCGAATAGATTAAGAAAAAAGAAATCAGGGCTTCTGTTCCCCCTCCTTGAGGGCCAAGCGCCTCTATCTAAGTAGTGGATCTACCACTGTAGCATCTCTCCTGCAACCCTAAGAGGTCCCTGGACCTTCTTCTTCTGGCCTTCCTTGCTCTTCACCTCCTGCAGCCTGGAAGCCACGAGTCTGCTTAGTGTCTCTACAGTTTTGGTCTCCTGCACTGCTGTATACACGGAGCCACAAGGCGTGTAGGCTGGCAAGCCTGGCTTCCTTCCCTCAGCAGTGTTCACTCAGAATCCGTCTATGCCTGCGTTCGGCCGCTGCGGGGCAGCTGCTCCTTCTGAGTAGCCTTCTGTTGGGCAGCTAGGCCGCAGCTCCTGGCTCCCAAGAGGGGGTTTTCATTTTGCCCACCTTTCTGTAGTGTCTTCTTTGAACCCAGTGTTCTGTGGTTGCAGGGTACCTGGGGCAAGAGCAGCCTGCTCTCTCGATCCAGATAGTCTTAGGAATTGAGCTCATGATACTGAAATGACATGGTGAGAGACACCAGGTGAGAAGTGGTCAAGTTTCTTCTTCTAGTCCACCAGGCAGCTCCTGAGGGCTGCACTTCAGGAGGCCTCAGTAAGAACCGCAAGAGCAAAGGCACAGGAGCAAGTGGAAATCGTCGCGCCCGCCCACGTGACTAGGCAAGTAATGGCACCAAACATGGCAACGGCTTGGAACGTCTAGACAACCTGCATGTTGTCAGCAAATGGTAGGAACAGTCTGAGAAATACAGCTGACAATTTCTTATGAAACTAAACATATATTTGGCTAGCAGCACTGATCTTATATATTTGCTAAACCAAAGTGAAAAAAAAAGATCCAATAAAACACCTGTATAAAGTGTTCATGATGTTTTATCCATAAAATCCCCAGCTGTAAACTGGTCAGTTTTCCATTGCGGGGCAAGAATATGAACGTCTGTAGTGGTTGGTACATTGTGTCAACTTGGCCAGAGTCGCACGACTCTGGATGACTCCCCATTCACTTCCGGGTGACTCCCCGTGCACTTCCGGCTGGTGGGG
>NDGN011393249.1:0-13950 GCA_002564285.1 Tympanoctomys barrerae
CTCTCTCTCTCTCTCTCTCTCTCTCTCTCTCTCTCTTTGTGGTACCAGGGATTGAACTCAGGACCCTGCACATGCCAGGCAAGCGCTTATTCTACTGAGCTATCTCTCCAGGCCCCACACTTTTCATAATAGTAAATAAACATTAACAGCAGGGCATCACATTTAGTCATGTATGTGGGAAAAGATTATGTCTCATTGTGGTTTTCTTCACATTACCACAGTGAGTTGTGTACTTCATGCATTTCATTAAATGCTAAACTTTTATTTTATAGAAATGCCTAACTAGAGTATTTGCCTGTGAACATATTTTCCTTAGCAATGTAAAATTATCTTTCTAGAACATATAAACTATACAATAAATTTATGTAAAAAATCTACGTTATTGTGAGTATATGGTGCATATTTATATAATTTTTATATATTTCTATCAGTGATAATTATATGTATTGACTATATCCTCTACTGGATGAAAGAGGTGTTCCACCTTTACAATAGTACTAAAGTTTAATTTTAATGTAATTAAATTAATGAAATATTTTTGTCTGATTCATATATTTTTCTCTTGTGTAACAATATTTTCTCTCCACTCCCAAGGCAAATATTATTTTCTAATGTCTCCTTTCTGCTTCTCACATTTAAGTCTCAGCCCAGGAGAAATCATATATCTGTGGAGTCTGGTCGTGTGTACTAGTAGAAAGGAATTGAAGTTTACTTTGACAAGAATATATCACATGGGGCTGAGGACAAAGCTCAGTGGTCTAGGTGCCTGTCTGGCAAGCACAAGGACTCGGCTTGATCCATGGTACTGCATGCCATGCAGGCTCCAGGACTCAGGCATGCTGTGCCAGCCACACAAACCGTGCATGGTGGTGCACACCTGTAATCCCAGAGCTGGGGAGACTGAGACCGGAGGATCGCTAAGAGCTTAAGCTGTGTAGTGAGACCCTGTACCAAATAAATAAATGAATAAATAAAGTGTCTTTGCAGTTTGCCTTAAGGGAAATCACATGATATTCATCTCTATCTGATTTACTTTACTTAGCTTTATGGTCCCAAACACCATCTACTACAAGTGACTCAAGGGCTGGCCAAATAGCTCAGTGGATTAAAGCACCTACAAGCAGGTGTGGGGCCTGGGTTTCAATCCCTGGGCCTGCCATGCTGGCCCCGCCCCCGGGCAATTAGGACTGGGCATAGTGGAGTGCACCTGTAATCCCAGCTCTTGGGAGGTTGTAAACAGTTGGATCACTATGAGTCTAATCTAGTAGTGAGACCCTCAACACCCTGTAGACCATTCCCTAAAAAACACACACAAAAAAAAAAAACAAGTGACTCAAATACGTTCTTGTGTATGGCTGAGTAGGGTAGACCTCCATCGAATGTACATTCCACATTTCTGCATCCATTTTTTAAAATTTAGTTAAATTCATCAGTATATTTTAGGTCTACATCATGAATACATTCATTATAGGGAATTTGTTCCTGTACATGATTAATATTTTTCTTATTCTCCTCCCCTTTCATGAACTTCTCTTCCCCTCTTCATTTACAAAATCTTATTTCCATTTTTTTCCTTCTTTTCTGACCAATTTTTTTGAAATTTCTAATTTTAGCTCTTTGGGAAATCTCCATACTGATTTCCACAATGGTTTTACTAGTTTGCATTCCTACTGACAATGTAGCAGGGTCTTATTAAAAATTCAGCCACAGCAGCATTTGTTATTTCTTGAGTTCTTAATGGTAACTATGTTTTCTTGTATAAAATAGAATATTTGCATTGCTTTAATTTGTGTTTTGCTAATGGCCAAATACATTGATTATTTTTTCATTTATTTATTGGTCATTTGTACTTCTTTCTCTGTGGCGTGCCTGTTCATTTCACTTGTGCATTTCTTGATTAGGTCTTTAACAGGCAATCTAATTTCTTTTGAGTTCATTATATATTGTACATATTGGTGCTCTGTCTGAGAAATAGCTGGAAATCTTTCTTCACCATTCTATAGGTTTTTTCTTCACTCCACTAATTCCATTAAAGTACAGAAATTTCTTAATTTAATATAACCCCATTTCTTGATTCTTGCCATTATTTTTTGGGCAGCTGTGGTTAGAAACCCCTTTCCTTCACCTACGACTTCAAGTGTTTCACCTATTTTGTCTTCCAGTTGCTTCAGTGTTTCTGTTTTAATGTTTAGGAACACAGATCCTGCTTCAATCTCCTGCCAGCGGATAGTCAGTTTTCCCAGCTCCACTTCTTTAATTGGTTGTTCTTCCTCCATCGTGTGCCTTTGGCCCCTTGGCCAAAGATCAAATCCCTGACTGCACCTGTAGATGTTTTAATAGCTCTCCTTTGCTCCATGGAAGCGTAAAAAGAGGAGCCTGTGCTTTCCCACGCTTGAATTACTAAGGCAGAAGGCATAGAAAAAGTTGTGGATGTTCAGCGTCTTGCTCAAAGCCCTCATTACAGAAAAGCGACAGGAAGCAGGTGGGGTTGGAAGAGATGGTGTGAAACACAGGGACCCCTTTTTGGAAAGGACCAGAAACAGACTAAAGATTGATGCGTTGCCGCCAATGTATGATTTCCATGAAAATTGTCTTCATATTGTAAAGCATGAGAGGAAATGAAAAAAAAAAGCTCAATATTTTTGTTGATTATCTTGTTCATGGGGTTTGCTGCCAATGATGCTATACACATTTTTATTTCAAGTTTGTAAAATTTTAGATGGCATTTGTAAATCTTCTGAATTGACTCAGGGATTTCTGGAATTACTATCAACACAATAGGGATCTTCCACACTTCAGTGGCCTGGTTTTATTGTATTTTTATATTTTAAACTTATGTTTATGTTTATTAATATTATTCTTAATATTAATTGGCTTTGAGACAGGGTTTTTCCATGCAATTCAGGTGGGGCTTTAACTCACCCTGTAGCCCAGACTGATGACAAGCTTGCAATAATCCTCCTGCTTCAGCCTCCTGCGTGCCAGATTACAGGTGCGCACTACCCTGCCAGGCATTTTTCTTTTTCTGAGACTGACGGGCTCTCAGTATGTAATTCAGGCTAGCTTTGAACTCACTGTGGGCTCATTCTAGAATGAAGACAGGGAAAATAGGGAGGTAAGCCTGGAACATCTTGTGCTAAGCGGAAGGCACGATGCAGCCAAGCAAAAAAGGAAAGAGACGACACTTGGCAAATCCAAGACAAAGCCATCTTCAAGATAAGAAATAATGACTACGTATTTGATGTATTGAAAGAATAAGATTATATATGAGTTTATATTAATATAAAATTGAATGAATTACCTGATTAAAAGGAACAACCTTTTTCAAGATTAAAATGCCACCAGATAAAGAACAAATAGTGGTTTAGAAAAAAATCATCACTTGTCAAATAGCATAGAGAGAGATCACAGACTACTTAAGAATGATTAATGAATATGTATTTAAAGTTGTTTTAAAGCTTCAGATTTTAGCATACTGATGGATCACTTTGAAAAATTTCTGTGTGCACACACAAATGGTGAAAAAAGGCAAAACATTTTATTATTTTCTGAATTTCAAAAATAAAAAGTACTGTATGCATTAAATGAACAAATTTCAACTTAGAGTATTTTTGAATATAAGTGATAATTATCTTAAATCTATCATTAAGAAGAAATGTGTGTGACACACGTGCAACATTCATACACACACACACACACACACACACACACACGAAAGACACACTTGTTCTTTCCTGTCCTCTGTTCCTGACATTCATTCCAAAGGAAAACAATATACTTTTTAAAAAGTATGCCAAAATTATTTCATAATGCTCAGTATTCTGAACTTGAAAAATTCCAAACTTTCAAACTTCTTGAAATACAAAATTATTATAAGCACATAAAATATTTATCAATTGGGATGAAAGCCATTATCATGTTTCATAGTCAAATATGTCAATGTGGAAAAACCATTTCCCAGCATTCATTGCACTATCACATACGATAATTCCATGTACAACTCCTCATTACTCTGTAATTCCATAAAATCCACGCCAATTCACTTGAGAACACAAAATAGCAGTAAAGGACAATTTCATAAATAATCGCATTTTATCTTATTAAACTACTTAACAAATTCATTGTTATTTGACAATAGATGGTGATATGAACAAGATGGAAAAATAGGAGAAAATTGTTCACTATCTGAAGATAATTTCAAAGATTCACAGTAATTAGGTTACTACCCCCGGTAGTAATTATACCAAACTACCTAGCTATATGGAGAGATCTTGGGAAATCGAACACTCTTATACACAATACTATTGTATTCAAATACAGTTTTATATTATGTTCAAAAATACACAGATGCCTCACTCTTTCATCATAACTCACATTTCTCTCCCTTTCTTTAGCAGAGAACTGAGCTTTCGTAGTCCTGAGTACTGGTTTCCACAGACTTAGAGTTAATGTACTGATAACATGTACACATTTCTGGTTTTCCTGTATGGCTCCTGGAAGCGAGCCCCGGCTTTCAAGTTGGTGAGTCTTTGTGTTCTCAGCAGTGTGGTAGGTCAGGGGGGCAGGACCCAGTGAGCTTGGCAGGCTTGGCAACTTAGCAGATTCCTTCCTGAAAGAAAAGTCCACTCACAACCAGTCCCGGAGCTGTCCTGACTCTCGATCTGGGTACATGAGTAATGACTGTGACTCCCTCCACGACAGTGTACTGAACAGTCTGAGAAAAATCAGACTTTTCGTTATAGTGCTGACTCAGGTAAGGAGGAAGAAGTCCCTCAGAAATCCGAAGCGAACGTGGCCCAGACATATGAAAGGAAACTTGGGGAAGCCACCTTAGACTTCTAAAAATACGTATCGCTATTTTCTTTTTTGTTTTTTTCTTAATTTTCCATGTTCACAGGCTTATATGTTCAACAGTATTGAGACTTGTGGAGCTTTAGGTACACTTCGTGTTGCTCCACAATTTACAATTATACACCCCATCCAAGCAAGGAGAGAGTCTATCACAGCGAATAACAGAAGTAATAGGAGAAATGTCAAGAATATTTTATGACTGTGGAAGTTCAGATAAGATTTAGTGAACACATCACATGAATAAAGTTGTGCTGTGAGCCTTCCACGATGCATCACAAACTTGGCTTCAGTGGGCAGTACCAGAAACACTGGTTTTAATTAGAAAGTGGGCCTTTAACTCACTCTGCAGCCCAAGCTGACGACAAACTTGCAACAATCCTCCTGCAGTGGTTTTAATTAGAAAGTCAGTCCTCACGTGGTCAACGTTTGACACCAGACCGGAGCCCTACTCCGGAGTGGGATCAGACGGCTACGCATACTCCTGGGGGCACGAGCTCCAGTGCATCCAGGTCCTCCGTTCCCAGACCCAATCTGGCAGGATTGCTGATTCACAGAGGGCTGGCGGTTACCCAGCATTCCTGGTCCTAAAGTGATCAGGAGAGGCCTGAAGATTTGGAGCAGCAGGGTTTGAATGTCCCTGGACATTCATGGTTCTTCCAGAAACATTAGCATCAAAAGGCAATTATACCATCAGCTGCAGAAAGGATGGGCTTTCCTTTTCATTTTCTTCCTCCGGAGTCTTGCAACTCACGAACTCTTGCCAGAGTCCATGCCGGGCTGATCCTCTGGCCTCTGGCCGCTCAGGGTGCAAGGAGCAGGCATCTCCCAGGGAGTGTACAGCTGTTTTCACTAAGAGAACGTTTGCTATTTACTTTAGGTTTTGGAAATTGTTTTCATACCTTACTATGTTTAAATGGATTTAGCAGATACGTTGGGAGTAGGTTAAATTATCTTTTGTTCCACTTAGCACTACTTACTGGTTTTATCATATATTTTCATTAAAAATGTCAGCGGAGATCCATTTACAATTTGTAGAATCAGCTGGAGATGGTAAGAGGATTCAGAAGGCGTTTTGGGATCTCTCGATAGATAGATAGATAGATAGATAGATAGATAGATAGATAGATAGATGTGCATTTAGTACAGGGTCTCACTGCACAGATCGGACTCATAGTGATCCTCCTGTTTTCAGCCTTCCAAGTGCTGGGATTACAGGCGCACACCACCAAGCCCAGTTTCAATCACCATCTCCGCAGGCCCCCGGGGGTGGGGCCGACAAGGCATGTGGTGCCAGGGATGGAACCCACGTCCCTGTGCTTTGCCTAAACAGGCGCTGTAGTCCACTGAGCTATCTGGCCGGCCCAGGAGTCACACTCTCTTGATACCCACTAGCAAGTACATCATATTTGAAACTTGATTCTCACCTATATAACATGATTTCTCCACAAACTGTTTATATGTTCAAGCACTAGTGAGGTTTGATTAGCCAGAAGGTGTTCATATTGGAAAATCTTATTTGATCCATAAGCAAAGTAATTTTCAATCAAAATAGAATATATTGTAATTGAATGCTAATGCATTTATATACATATATGATAGTTGTTAAAACAATGTATTCATAGGATTAAGATCAACAATATTCATGAAGTTTAAAATATTTTTTTCATTCAAGAAGAATGCTTTGAAAATTGTCCCCATCCAAAATAGTTGAGCAGAAAATATACTATGGAAGGATAATTTCTGTACTTTTCCTGAGAGAAAAAAAGATGAAATTTGTATGTTATGCTATTATTTATCTAAATAAAGTCAGAAGTCTCAAATTTAGTATGTACATATAAGTTCTGTTACAATTTAGGTGATTATTTTGCAATTTATACAGTTTTTTACTGTAATGAGTTCTTTGTTCAAGGATTCCTTATTTTGTCTACCTTTCTTTAGGTTCTTGTGTAACTGTGAACCTGGCTAGCCTGGATCCTTTCATGAGCTAGTTGCAAACGAATGTTAAACCCCACCTTGTTTAAATGAAAATGATTGTGACAACAGACCCAGGGGACTGCCCACCTCTGTGATACAGGTTAGCCTATTCCTGTCCCCATTGACAGCAGCTTCACTGTGTCTGTCATTTATAGCAACCTCAGAATTTTTACTCATACATAAAATAATTTGCCAAAGGCAGATACCGTGGGAAGCCAAATTCTGAAGCAGTGTAAATCAACAAGAACATAAATGATGTGGTTTAACAAAAATAGGGTAAATGATAAGAATAACATCAAAAATATTTTATATTTTTAAATAGAACTGATTTGAAATGTTTGTGTCAGTCATACAGAAAGAAATATTGTCTGAATAAAAAAAGTAACATTACTACATCTGCTAAACAAATTTTTGTAGTATAAATTTAGCTCATATATATATATGAAAGCCTCTGTGAACAGAAGTTTCAATGAAAAAACATAATTCACCACTGGGCATCATAATATCAATTATACACAACAGAAATTCCTCCAAATACAAAGGCCAAACTCATGGAGAACTCTAAAGGTAAGGAATTAAGACTGTGAACTTTTCAGGAGAAACTGATCTATAAAATATAAGCCCCACTACTCTTTTGACTGGACACTGTTAACAAAACAGATCCAACAAAATTGTACTCAAATCTCAAGTCCCAGTTGATTGGCTAAATTTTATAGTGATAGATCTACATGACTTTCGGTCCAGAGTGAAACTAGTTAAGTGAATCTACTATTTGGTTCTTAGTTGCCCGGAGTAAAAAAGCACTACAAAAATCCAATAAAGATGGACCAGCAAAACTGATAGAGATGTTGAAGCATTTCCAAAGAATAACTGGGAGAAATGTAAGTGGCTGAACAAATACTATTAAAGTATCTTTCTGAAGAAAAATGGTATTTTTAGGGAAGGCTTCCTTGCTAACAATATTTACACATACAGAAATGTGAGATCAAATTACTTTGCCTATAATTATGTGCTTTACACTTCACTTGGCCTATAAAAGCAATGTATTTATTCGTTTATCTTTGGGTGTCTTTGGTGGAGAGATGAATCCAAGACTTTCCTGTTGAGGTATTTCCTGGTGTTTTGTAAATTTTTTCATTTTTAGAAAATTCTCACCTGCCTTTGATCTTAACTTTGAGATAGAATCTTGCTGTGTTGCCCAAGGTGGGTAACACTCTCTTGCTTCAGCCTCCCAGAGTGCCAGGATTATAGGTGTGTGCCAGCATGCCTGGATTAAAAGAGTGTATTCTATGCAATCCAAATCGCTCATCTCCTTCCACGTGACTGAGATTAATTTATGTGCCTATCCATAGCCAACATGCAAAGATGGTCCCCAGGATGTTACTGTTTGCATTGTTACTATTTCTAGAAGTGTCAAAATAAGAAGTGGGATGCTAAACTCAATCTCGGGCTGGAGAGATAGCTGAGCAGCATAAGTGCCTGCCCAGCAAGTCAACGTCCAGAGTTCAATTCCCGGTACCACATGCTGAACTGGCATGCTGTGCCGGTGCCCACCTTCAATCCCAGCACTAGGAAGGCTGAGACAGAAGCATTACTACAAGTCCAAACTGCATAGTGAGACCCTGTATTGAAAAGTAATGCAAAAAACAAAAAATAAAAAATAAAAATAAATTTAAAAAAAAACAACCAACAAACCATTTAATAGGGGGCCAGGGAGTTGGCTCAGTGGAATAAGTGCTTCCCTGGCAAGTGCAATGGCCTGAGTTCAATCCCTGGTTCTGCCAAAAAACAAAAATAAAAATTAATAATAATAATAATAATAATAACAATAAAGAAATAAGGAAACTCAACCAAGAAACATGTTGTGAAACACTTTGTATACCACTTGAGTTAATATTTTCATTTTATGTTGGGGGACTTTCCCAACTTGTCTACTTTCTTTACAAATTATGATACTTGAGATTAGTTCCAAGATACTATTAGCTCATATGCTACCAGTGACAAATTTAAGAATTTTGATATGAATTTTCATATAGGTTCAGCCACAAGTAAAAGAAAACTTAATTTAAGTTTTGGCTTTAACATATAGTTTCCTGACATGAGATGTCTGTAAGTAGACAGGTACTGGAGCAGGGAGGCAGGCTTTCCCTCCAGGATGGGCAGGGATTCTTTGGTCTTTAGTTCATGTTCACATCTGATGGTCTTGCTCTTACCCTTGTAGTCACTATGTCTATGCTCAGGTCAGGAAATCTTCCTGACCTTTTGTCTCAAGAAACCCTTCCCAGAATATCAAGATTTCCATTAATATCTTATCGACCAGAACCAGTTCTTATGGCCAATTTTAGCTATAGGGCAAGGTAAGAATTTAAACATTTAAACATTAATTTAAAATTTAAACCCTTTCAGAATTTACCTTTGAAAAGAATAAGAAAAAAAAGTTAATTTTGAAATATCTGTTATAGTTTGAATTCATACTAAGTAGGACTTTTAACTGAACGTTGAAAAAGAGGTTACATTGTCTTCAAGAGCGTTAAAAAAATTTGTTTCTTCTGCATGCTCTTTTGACATCAAAATTGACCTTCTCTGTCATTCGAGTATATAAAAAGCTTTTTGTTATTCTCAGACACTTGTACCATTTATTTTATCTTACCCTTTGTTGCAAGGTTTTTTAGCTTCTAGGCTCTAAATGCCCTAGGGTTTTTGAAAAGATTTTTAAATCTATGTATTTCTCTTCTATTCCATTGCTGGGGAGTCATGACATTGTAAGCTTTTACCTGGAGAATCTCAGATGTTAAGACTCGAAGATTTTGTGTCTTTTGTATGTTTCAAGATCATGTATCTAACTCTACCCAAGCCAGAGACAAAATATACATTTCTTTTCTTTTCAGTTTTATATATGCACTAATCTTATTCCCTAGGAAACAGCAGAATTTGTGTCAAATAATGTTAGTGATACAGAAGGTAAAGAGCATAAGATACACTATTGAATGCATTAAAAATTGGCAATGAAATAAGTTTTTCAGCTTTCCACTTTTGTAACAAAATAGCCAAGGTAGTCAACTTGTAAGGAGGGAAAGTTTAGTTGGCTAAAAGTTTTGCAGTGCTTGGGCCAAGGCTAGTTGTTGTTGTTGCCTTTTGGCCTTGGGAGGATAGCGCAAGGACATTGGGGAGTGTGTGCAGCACAAAGCCATTTGTGTGTTGACCTTGGGGAAGGAAAGAAACATGGCGAAGAGAAAATGATCTCACTGTCCTCCCCAAAGGCTCCCAAGGACCTGGACCTTCCCATTGAACACCACTTCATAAAAGTCCTTCCACTGTCCAGCAGCACCAACTTAGGACCAGGGATGGACTATAGCAGGATATATATGGGAAGCAAAATTTAAGACAGTCAGTATTTTTAAGTCGTTTAATCTACTTATTAAAATACTCTTCCTCTCTCTGTACCCCAAAGGATTTATTGATCCTTTGTCTGCTAACTCAATGAATAGTTTAGAGGAATACATAAATAGTAAATATGCAGTACACAGCATTGCTTCCTTTTTTGTCTTGGATTAGATTACCCATGGATGGCTTTGTTGTCAGACTGACATGGTTCCCAGGATTATGGTGACCCCTAGCACCAAGAACTGGAGACCAACACTCAACCAATAGCCACAAAGTCAATTATTTAAAGCCATCCTACCACTATAGTTATATTATCATTTAACAGAGTCCAATCTTACATACTTAGTAAATTGACTGAAATACACAAATGCTTACATATAATAAAACTCTTGGTGTTATTTTATAAGGAAATTAGTTACCAGTGGATTCTTAGTATGATTTATGTTTGGATTTATTAAATAACATTTGCTTATGTGAATAATTTTAAATTAAATACTTATTATTGAAATTCAATGGAGTGATAGGACTGGGGAGATAGCTCAGTGGAATAAGTGCTTACCTGGCAAGTGCAAGGTCCAGAGTTCAATTCCTGGTACAAAAAAAAAAAGTGAAAGTTAGAATAAGTCTTTCTTATATTCTTTCACTTCTACTTTTATTCTCTAACACCATTTACTTCGTTGTATGTAGAGATTTTTGAAAAATCAGTTTAATTTTCAGCCTGTCTGAGAACATGCGCCATCTCTTTTTGTTCACTGGTTTATGTCTAAAATACGTGAAAGATTAATCTATTCTCATACAATTTATCTGCTAAATTCTTACAAAGGAAACTAATCTTTTGGAGACAGTAAGATGACAAGCAAGAGAGGAAAGGAACAAGGAGAGGAGGGAAGAAAATTGAACATGTGTAGTGTATATTAACGCATGCAGCAACTTCCCAAGACAAATCCAAACATCACTGACTGCTAACACCCATTAAAATTATTTACAATAAGAGCTGTCTAGATAGCTCAGTAAACTAAGCTTAAGCAGATACAGGGACCTGGTTCGATACCTGGGCCTGCAATGCAGACCCTGACCCCGGGGCACTCTGAGACATTGACTGAGACTGGGTGTGGTGGTACACACCTGTAATCCCAGCACTTGGGAGGCTGAAAACAGGAAGGATCACTACGAGTCTAATCTAGTAGTGAGAAGCTATAGACCTGTAGACCCTGTCCTAAATTCCTTTAAAAAAAAAAAAGTACTTACAATAAAATAAAATGATTTCCTATGTTGATGTTAAGTGTCAAAATTAGACATAAAAATAATTACTTAGGTGGCAAATTAAAGATGCAAGAGCTGAGTTTAAATTAAGAGCTATTCCAAGCTTACTGACTGTACATTGTGCATCTGAAAATGTTAAAGCACTAAAGCTTGTATTTAGTTTTGGTTGATTAATAACTACAAGTTTCTAGAAAGTGGAACATTATGCCAAACACTTGGCATTTTGCTATATTTTGTTTTAGATCAATGGTGATCATATGTCTTTGTCAAGTATAATTAGCATAATATTTCCCATTTCTACATCCTCGAGCTATAGGCAGAAGCAGTTACAGAAACACCAACCTGAACTGGACTTAACCAGTTTCACTTATTTAAAATGGTTCAAAGTTCATTTTGAGGGCTGGGGAGATAGCTCAGGGGTCTAAGCGTCTGCCTAGCAAATGCAAGGACCCAAGTTCAATCTTCAGTACCACAGGCCCCAGAATTCCAGGCGTGGTGGAACATGCCAATAATCCCAGCACTGCAAAGGCTGAGACAGAAGGATCACTATGTATCTAAACCACATAGCTAGACCTTATAACAAATAAATAAATATTTTTCAAAAATAGCTCTTTTTGACAGCCCAGAGATGCAAAAGCAAGTTATTTCTCTAGTAGAGAACTCACCAGGTAGGTGTAGGTTCTTCTGATAAAGGAAAATGTCAGTAGGCCAGGTTAATGTGTGAGATTTTCAGAACAAAATGGTTCATCTGGACTTAAAATGTGCTATGATGTTGAATCAAGACTATTAAGGTTTAGGGACCAGCGAGATAGTTCAGAGGACTAAAGCACCTGCATAGGCAAGCTTAGGGAACCACAGGGACCATACCTTGATCCCTCACACCACGGGCTGCACCAGCCCTGCCCCCAAGGCAGGCTGAGCCAGCCACAGAATCTAGGCATAGAGGTGCATGCCTGTAATCCCAGCGCTGTGGAGGCTGAAAGCAGAAGGATCTCCTTGAGTCCAAGCTGAGTAGTGAGGCCCTGCAACAACTAAATACATTTTTTAAAAAATGTAAAAAAAGACTGTTCAGGTTTTTTGTACCTGTGAGGAACCTACATCACTGGTGCTCTGGTGTTGGGATCCTGAACTGGCCCAGGTTGCTTGTGGCTATGCCCTGGCTTTGCTCCTTAGGTTAAAGTCTTGTCACTCCCCAGGGCCCTGATATAGCACCATCTCATTTGGCTTCATCTCTCATCGCCTATTAATCCTTTGCCTTTCCCCAGAGGCTAGAACTTGCACATAAAAACATTACTTTGAAGAAAGATGTTTTTATCATTCAGTCACTTAATAATTTACTTCATTTCTTTTTCATTGGCTATTTTCTTCATGCATAAAGCAATATATTTGAAGCCTTCCAAGAGACTAGGAGAACAGTTAAGAATTGAAAACCAAATATTTATGTTGTGCCTAAAATACCAATTTTAATAGCTAATCACCTGATTTTATTTAATCCTAATCATCAATCACTACAAGATACAATTTCATTTCCTTTTTTTTTTTTACACTCTGCAAATGTTCCTGTGGCTCTTGGGTAAGCAGGGAAAATGTGAACGGCACAACACAGAAACTTCCTAACCTAAAGAATTTTATGTTCAGTGAGAAGATACAGTCAACCAAACCCAAATAAATGTGAAAGATCATCCGAGATAGTGATAAGGAAATCAAAATTTTTGTAACTGTATATATTCTGTCAGACCAGCAAGGGGACACTAACGATTAATACACAGTGGCTAAAATATTTGGTCGCACCATTTCACAGGTGATATTGCAGGAGCGTCCGCCAAGCAGGCCTGTCACTTCTGCCCAAAATACTTCATCTTCGTGTCCATGCTGGAGGCCACAAATCCAGCTCACGGAAATGAGTGGAAGACGCTCCGGGTATGGGAACAGAGCTCGTCTCTCCAGCTTCCTGTACCACGCCCCGTCCTTTCTCACTCAGAGAACTTGACCTCACGGCAGGTGAAGTGTATGGGAGAAAGAAGAAGGTAAATCCTAACTCTATAGACACAGAGGCCCTGGAAGAAGGGGGGATTGTTTAGAGGACAAATACAGGTACAATAAAGGTTCACCGACTTGGGTGGTTTAGGTATACTATCTGAAGTTTGAGGAACTCACATTTAAATAGACAGAAAAGGTATGAAACTCTAGAGGAAAAGCATTGGTATCTGAGAGCAGAGACCAGCAGAGTCCACAGTGAGACAGAGGGACCAGGTCATGTGGGCTTCAGGGCAGTACGCGGGCAAGGAGTGGCACAGATGATGTTGTAAGGACCGAGGTCAGGCAGTGTTGGGGAACTTCCTAGGTTTTACTTGAGTTTTTATTTCCATTTCAGTGTACAGCCTGTGAGTATAAATCTAAATAGTATAAGAGTTCTTTTGGGGGCTGGGGAGATGGCTCAGTAGAATAAGCGCTTGCCTGGCAAGCACAAGGGCCTGA